>VMDR010003224.1:0-75331 GCA_007922815.1 Macrotus californicus
AGATAGACAGACATTTCCTTCTATAAATATACTTCATACTGTTGTATGACCTTATTTCTACATATAAGTAGGTTCTCCCTATCAGACTTTCTCACTAGAGCTCCATAGTTATCTTTTGGGTTGCTGGGTTTTGGACTCAAGTCAGTCTCTGTCAATCAGTACTCATGGAGTCACTGAGCTCTTGTACGTCTAAAAATGTCTTTACACTTGAACAACAATTTGGACAAATATAGAAATATGTGTTCACACTTCCTCTCCCTCAGAACTTTGTATGCATAGATTACATGTTTTCTTGCACTGACTGTTGAGTGTTGCTGTGGAGAGAAGCCTGAGTATTTTGTTTTGCTTTTTATTTTGTTTTTGGGTATGTGTGTGTCCTATGTGCCTGAAAAATTCTCTTTCTGCCTTTAATATTCAGTAACTTTACCAGGAAATGTCTGTCTATCTGTCTTCTTCAGTAAACACATTACTTTTAAGGGCAAACATGTGAAATTTGTTCCATGGAGTCCTTTTATTGCTGAAGTCAAGGCTCAACTTGTACTACTCTTCATTTTCCTTCTAGACCTTTCACTGGCTGCCTGGGGGGCCACCAACCCAGCTAGTTAATGTGTACGTATTTCTCTTTTCTTTATGTGACTCTGTGCTTAGCCTTGGGCAGATTTGGCTTTCGAGTCATTGGGCAGTTTCTTTTTCAGGGAAAAGATGAAAAAGATTACAGATCTTTGTGGGGATGAATCTTTTTGTTCATTTTGACATCTGTATATTGAAGTTCTAGCTCTTTTTCCCCCCTCAGGAAGAAAGGAGCTGGATGGGCAAGAGGAGGTCACTTGCCTTCTTCTGCCTATTGATTTTCCTGTGCCATTCAGCGGTTCATTGGTTTCTCCTAACTACTGTTCTGTATTTAGCAGCAGTTTAGACCGGGACATCAGCCACAGAGTGGGACTGACTGTGCCTCAGTCTGCTGGAGGTGGATTGGGGAGGTGACCTTTGGACAGTGAGTGTGGGTACTTTATAATCAAATGCCTGGCTGTTTTTGTTGGTCTTGTATTAGTGGTTTACAGTTTCCGATTTGAGTAAAGTGCTAACCCACATGGGACTTGGAGACCTTTGAGAACATTATCCAGGGTGGTGGTGATGAAATGCTTTGGGGAGGTGGGACTGACCATGTGTATGAATAACAGAATGTGCATTGACATACATTAGTTATGCACAATGTAAAAACCATTTTTATTACAGAAATTGAAAAACATACAAAAGTAAACAGAATATAATCAGGAAACCCCATATTCTCAGTGTACATAATTATTCCTCATGGTCAGCCTTGTTTCACGTACCTCCCTTCTTATTTTTTCCCTCTCATATATTTCCAGACATATTATTGCATCTGTAAATATTTCAGTGTGTATTGTTAAAAGATAAGGACCTTTTTAAAAACATAACCACACAATAATACAATTACAACAATTAAAAAATCATTAACAGTGCTTTCTTAATATCATCAAATAACTAGTCAGTGATCTCATCTCATAAATATTATAATTTTTAGCTTGTTTTGTGAATCCACATTTTATTTCACATTTAATATGTATTCTAAGCCTCTTTTAAGCCCAAGGTTACCCTTTTCAATTTACTTATTTTTATTTATTGGGTTGCTTGTCTTGGAGAATTTCTTAGAGAGACTTAGAGTCTGGATTTTGCTTTTTGTGCACACATGGTATTGTCCAACATGTTGCCCTGTACTTTCTAGAAGACTGATCAGATTCAGGTTTAATTTTGTGGGGGACAACACTATTTCATAGGTAGGAGGGTATTCTTCCATCAGGGAGCACAATGTCTGACTTTTGTAATGCTAGAAGTCTGTGGAATAATGTTTGACAAAACCAAACCTTGAAATATTTAATGCCTTATTTTTTTAAAGTGTGTCCTCTGCTCTTCATTGAAAGAAAAACTCCTAAGGAAGTCTTTAGACATTTAATCCTGATAAGATAAAGCAGCAGCTGTGGTATTAGTTTACAGCCATATGTGAAACTCCTCAACACAAGGTGACGTGTAACCTGGGCAAGTCCCCTCTACTGTGGTGAGCCGGATCTGGAGCTGTTTTCGGTGGTGCATGATCTGCCCTGCTGTTAACTGCACGTAGAGGTCATGTTCAGTCCATTTGTACTCATCAACAGAAAAATTATTATTGAAAGCCATAAAGAGGCATGGTTCCTGCCTTCTAAGAATTTGCCTTCTAAAAACAAAACAAGAAAAAGACAGCTGTTCTTAACTTCCAAGGGACTGTGTTACAAGGATAAAGTCTCTTACCAAATATCTATCTATCTATCTATCTATCTATCTATCTATCTATCTATCATCTATATCTATCATCTATCTATCACTCTATCAGCTTAAGTAATGAAGAGTTTTGGCATTTCCTAGATAATTTGGTTAATAATGATGTGTGGACAAAGATAGGAAAATATTCTTTTAATACCTATGTAACCCCTTACTGAGTGGGGCTCTGTTTCCTAGGTGATATCCTCTCGGCCTTTCTCATTGCTGTTGCTGGTAGTGGAAGGGTTTAGATGATGCAGGTACATGGGGGACAGCAGAATCTTGCTCTCAGAGAGGTAACTTTCACAAGAAATCATTTGCGGCATTGACTGGCACACACTATTTCGTGCAAAAACAGAGCATTCATCAGGTCTTCTTTGGAGCCACGTTAGAGCAACTACACACACAGACAAGTCCAGGCCAACGAGTTTCGATTTGGTTTGTGACCCGCATGAGCATTCCCCAGGCTGGCTAATGCCATAACTTACCTCTGCTGAGACAGACTTAGTCCTATTTATCTTTCAAAGAGAGTATAGCCCGTGTTACCTGAATGAGTTCTAGCTTCTCGGTGTTACCTGAGTTTTCTAGTTTCTCGAGGTCACCCTTTCTTTTATGTCCATGTACATAATGGGGGCCTCATTTTGGGGATGGCAGACAATGCAGGTGCCTCCATGTGGACTTCTGAGGGTTCTGCAGAGTGCTGAGGTCCCAGGTTCATCCTTTTCATTTCAGAGTGCTCCCGGCTCTGTTTTAATCGATCCTGGCTATTTCCATGAGGCTCCAGCTCTGTCATGCCCCAAACACAGACCTAGGCAGAAGTGCAGCCTGCCCTCAATGGTTAACATTCCGGCCAGGAATAGCTTTCTGGCTGCCAAAGGGCTACTCCAGCTGTCTCCCCGGAGCAGATTATCACTACCTGCACAGGGCTGTATAAGCAGCCACTGTTTGAGCTGACTACTTAATCAATTGTCAGAGTTGATAGAGGTGGATACTGTTTTTAAAGAGAGAAGACTGTCAACCCTATTAATGCATCTGCTCTGTTGCACTTTTATTTAACCTTTTCTTTGGGTGCTCAGGTGGACGTGGTGGGCCTGGCAGTGGAACCTGACTGATCAGCCTCTACTCACTCATCATTGGAACCAATTGTGCATGGATCCCTCGGCGGGAGTTCTAGTTTGAGGGGGAGCAGAGATCTCCATCCAGTAGGTCTGTGGCAGCATTCAGCCTCCATGTGATTGGGGTATTCCCACGCAGAACTTTTCAATATTCGGTACAGTTGGTCAGAGATAACCATTGTTAACTAGCTGTCTCTCTCCATTCTGTTCTGTGAAACTGAGGTCATGGGATCGGGCCTCGCCTCGGAAGGACCAGACTCTTGTTTCTGTACAGGCCTTAAACAGTCATGTCATCAGTCTGGCCTTCAGCTTCTTCATTTGTAAAAAGGGAGTGTATTAGTTTGCTAGGGCTACCTTAACAAAGTACCCCAGACTGGGTACCTTAAACAACAGAAGTTTTTTCCTCACAGTCCTGGAGACTGGAAGTCCAAGATCATGGCGCTAGCAGGGTCAATTCCTCCTGAGGTCGCTGTCCTTGGCCTCTGTGTTTTCACATGGTCTTCCCTTTGTGCATGTCTGTGCTCTAATCTCTTCATAAGGACACCAGCCATGTAGTAGTAGGCCCCCCATATGACCTCATTTTACCTGTTTACCTCTTCAAAGACCCTACCTCCACATATGGTCACATCACAAAGTATTGGAGGTTAGGACTCCAATATATGAGTTTTGGGGAAGATCCAATTTAGCCCATAAAAAGGAGCAAGGTGGACATGGGTGTGGGGGTATGTAAATAATGGTTTCCTAACACTGCTCTGAGGAAGCTCCACATAGTAGGTGACAGACTTGTCTCAGCCTGCCAGTTCTGAGAGGTCTCCCCAGGTCTGGGACATCCATTGCTAAAACCAAGGCAGTCCCAGGCAGACCAGGATGGTTGGCCATCTTGTCTGTCCTCCCACAGAGGCACAGGGTGCGCACTTGGCTTTCCAGCCTGCCTCAGCCAGAGCTGCCCTGCTTCTCTCAACTTCTATGTCAGCATCCTAAATGAGATTTAATTTAACGCAAGGCTTTAGAGGCCAAAAATCTCTAGAAAACCACTTGATTTGAAGACTTCTGGGTCCTCTTCAGCTGCCACATTCTATAATTTAATTTCATTCACATATATCAAATTCCAGCCATTCGTTTGAAACTATAAACTGCCTGGAGCAAAACTAACTTGGTCCTTGTTTCGTCTGTAGCCAGCAGTGAAGCAGTACAGGAAGCTGTTTCTTATGCCTTGACTGTTCTGAAGCAGAACTTGGTGCTCTGCTTTTGTGATGGCCCACGACTCTCCCTGAGCACTCACTGTGCTCACGTTATCGTGTCATCTCCTAGTCCCTAATGCAACTCTGTTAATGGGTGGCATCACCAGTCGCAGCAGCCCCCTGATGCAGATGAATAAGCCGAGACACAAGGAGATGAGTAACTAGCCCAAGTCTCTGGGCTGTTCAGGGCAGGGCTAGGATCGTGCAGGCAATTTGACTTGAGTGCTGCTCTGTCACGGCACTGAGCCCAGATGCAGGTGTCCCTGTCGGTGGAGGAACAGGGACCGCACTAGTAAGAGGAAGGTAATTCCATTTAGGCTGATGGGCCAGATTCTTCTCTCTAGGAAACACATCTCAGTACCCTGCCCCCCCTCCCCAGCTGGTCTGCCCCTGACCAGCACCCCAGGCTGGTCCTGGACTTTGGTGTTGTAGAAGCTAAGCCTGGAGCGGTTCTCCAGGTGATGAGAGGTTTGGGGGAATTTCACAATAAAGAACACTGAATTGCATAATGACAGAGCTATTCCCTTGCTAATTTCCTTTTCAGGTCTTCTGATCTCACAAAGGGAGCAGTTTGTGCTAGTCTTTAATTCCTTCCTATCACTTGATGATCTCCCTTTTTCAGAAAGGAGAGCAGGGGGCAGTGGTATCTGGCTGGATTTCAAAAACAATTATTTGTAGTGTGATCATGTTTTTGCAGTTGATTTAGAAATATGGCAAATGATACTGGTTTTGCATTTAGAGTAGTGATAGAAAGTGCCTTTAAAGATATTTATTCTTATGAAAAAGCAATTATTTTAAATGTTTTTAGTAACTAATAGCACAGGTGAAGTACAGATATGGCAAAAGTTGTGAAGCTTGTGGTGAGAAAGATAGACTTTGTAAAAACCCTGGCCAGGAGGAAAGGCTGGAATTGATTAGAATCCTGAAACCAGCAGATGAAAGGCAGGAGTTGTTTGACCAGCCGACCCTTCAGGGTTTGTGCCTCAGCCTAGGGGGAGCCTGGCCCGGGCTCTTGAGGTACTGGTCTCAGGCCCCTTTGGAGCGTGGTGTGCCTGCCAGATGAACTTCTGAAAGACAGGGTCCCTTCCAGCGTCAACCCCACAGCTTTTGGGATTTTCTTTTGTTTTGTTTTGGTAATGGTTTTCAATATCTTTGAAATGCCTCCGTCAGAAAGGGTAAAGATAAGAAGTGGATTCTTGTGCCAGGTCATAAGGCTGTGCCTTGGGAGAATGCAGTCTAAGAAATAATTAAAAGTGCAAATTGGAATGCCCAGCATGAGACAGAAATGTTTGCCCTGGGTGGACACCAAGCCACTGTGTGGGGATTGGAGGCCATAACTCTTGATGTTGGAGCCTGACAGCCTCTCCTCTGGGGTTGGAAGCAGACTGAGGTTGAGGCCCCTCATCTAGCCTGGGAGCAACAGAACTGGAAGGGGCTTTTCCATGAGACCAATTTTGGGTGACCTTGCTTGCTAAACTTGTTGCTGCTACTTCAAATGCAGTTGACTCTTGGATAATATGAGTTGGAACTGCATGGATTTACTTATACTTGCATTTTTTTTTCAATAAATACAGTCAGCCCTTTGGGTCTGTGGGTTTTTGCATCCATACATTCAACCAACTGCCGGCAGACTGAAATAGTATTTTTGCATTCCCAACTGCAGTTGGTTGAATCCGCAGATATAAAGGGCTGACTGTAGAGTTAAAAGATTGTCATGGATTTTCCACTCCGCAGGTGGGGCACCTAACCCCCACGTTGTTTAAGGGTCAACTGTACTTAAACTACACAGAGCTGCCTCCTTATTAAACAGGCAAAGTGAGTTTGCAGTTCCTGGTTAACCACTCTGTGATTCCCACACTAGCCTGTTGCTCTATAGGCAGGGTTTGAGCTCAGCTGATCTTGCAGGACCCAAGACCTGGTTGGCGGTGGTTGCTATGCATTGACTGATGCCTGGTACAGGCACCAGATTTTTCCTAGCAGCCCAGACTTTGCATATAAAAGTTGGGGATTGGTTTCCAGTGATCATCAGAGAGGCCTGGTCATGGTTACCATAACCCGGGGCCGAAGATCTAAGACCATTGGCTTACAGACACTGCCTCTGGCACAGCCTGGAACATCTGGTCATGACCAGATGTCCTCTTTAGCCCATCTTCTCCCTCCTGCAGTATTTATATAATTCCCCCCATTTAAAAAAATCATGTCTTTAAAGGTGTTTTAGAGTCATGTTTCTGACCCCTATAAGTGAAACCCTCATTTCTTAAGGAGGCTTCAAATCCCCCTTTAAAAGTTTTACTTAAAATAGAAAGGGAAAATGAAAAGAAAAAGCACCACAAGGTTGCTGGTTAGGAAACAAAGCTATTCTCGTGTTGAAAGCCCGCCGCCCTCAACGTTGTGAGCTGTTGCACATAACGAGCTTTTCTCCCCACCAGGAAACATCTGTATGGATTGTTTCATTACAGCCCCACGATGCTTGGATTTGAATCACTTCCAGATCCCACGGACACCTGGGAAATTATAGAGACTATAGGTAAAGGCACCTATGGCAAGGTCTACAAGGTAACTAACAAGAGAGATGGGAGCCTGGCTGCAGTAAAAATTCTGGATCCAATCAGTGTAAGTAATGGTGGTAAATTGCAATCCCAGTGCAGTATTTCATGCACATGGAGCTTCCGGCTTCTCTTCTTGTTCTAGGGATAATTTTCATGAGACCTGCATGAAATCTCAAAATGAGTCCTGATTTTTCAGCTCAACTGAATGACTGGACTCCCCATTGAAATTAAACTTTCCTTGACTTTGTGTTTTTTGTCCAGTCTACTATTGTTTTGGTTTGGGCCCTCTGGCTCTTCAAAAGTTATTTTCTCAAAAAGAACAATGTATTTCATTCCCTGGACTTATACAGAGGCTGGTCTCTCAGTCAGTTACAAAACGACCCAGACATGTGGTATTCAATCATCTTAGCCTGGCATCTTATCCCAGAGCCCTGAACATCAAGGTTATGATGCCGGAAGCTGTTTTGTGCAGTGAGGTTATAGATGTCCTATCCTGTGTTGGGTCCTTTCAAGCTTCTTCTACTTAACTGCTTTGGAAATTCAGACAGTTTTAAATTAAAAAGATATTTATAATACTGTTAAGGAAAAAAGGATATAATAAAGACGTTTTATTGATATAATAATTAGAGTTTTAACTGGGATCTGAATGTCCATCGTTACATATATTCAAGATATAGTAATGATGACATTAAAATACAAATAAATATGCCCTGACTGGCATGGCTCAGTGGGTTGGGCGTGGTCCCATAAGGCGAAAGTTCACCGGTTTGATTCCCAGTTGGGGCATATAGTTAGGGCATATACCTGGGCTGTGGGCCAGGTCCCTGGTTGGGGGCGTGTGAGAGGCAATCAATCAAGGGCACATGGATCTTTCTCTCCCCCTCTTTCTCCCTGCCCTCCCCTTTCTCTAAAAATCAATAAATAAAATATTTAAAATACAAATATGCTTTATTAAATTATTACTTGATTGTGATGTCATACCTACGCCCTTCCTCACACAGTAGACTTAACCCAGCACACACTTTTTTTTTACCCTGTGTGTAGGATATGGATGAAGAGATTGAGGCAGAATACAATATTTTGCAGTTTCTTCCTAATCACCCTAATGTTGTGAAGTTTTACGGGATGTTTTACAAGGCGGATCACTGTGTGGGAGGACAGCTATGGCTGGTCCTGGAGGTAAGAGGGTCTCGGTGGGTAACTGTCCATTCAGACAGAGCGCCAGGGGCACGTGGGTGTGTTTTTGCCTAAACACTGTACCATACACATTTGAGAAGTCGGTCCCTCCTGCGTGTCACAGGGACTGACCAGATGTGGCATTCTCCACAGTTGTTACAGGTAGGCTGTGTACTAAAAATGTTCCTGTTTCTCTGCTTCTGAATTTTAATAATCTTTTCTAATACTGAATGAGCATAGGACTACAGTTGGAAAAGATTATTTTCTTCCCTATACTGGGAACATTTTATAGAAAACATAATTACAACTCATTTTCAAAAATTGTTGGCCCAAGATGTGTTTGGCTCACCAAGCCGGGATTAGCCCATCTTTGTTCATGAATCCTCATCTTAGAGTGGGTTTTCTCAAAATGATTCTGAGGGTTGTGTACATAGCAGTCTTGTTGGAGAGTTCATGCAGGGATGAACGTGGAAAGAAGGAAGGAAGGGAAAGAAGGAAGGAAGGAAGGATTGGATAAGGGGGACATTGAACAGCAATGTGGTTGCAATAGAGGCTTCAGCCCATCCTCTGGGAGATGGAGAGCTCGCCTGCTTTTGCAGAGCTGTCCTGGATTGGATCTCCGCATCAGCCAATCACTGGCTGCAGGCTGTGCTAGGGGTGGAAAGTGGCCTTGGTTGGGGGGAGAGGCACTTCCCTGTAGCTGGGGGCAATTCCTGGTGAAAAATGCTATTGGGAGCTGGGAGCAGAATTTCCAGCAGCATCTGCTCTGAGGAGGGAATCTGAAAGGAGCACCACTGTCGTCCTGCCCTATTTCTCCCTTATTAATGGCAGTAAACGTGTAATGTGGGGGCAAGAGTCAGTTCCCCACAAACCCAATTGCCAATGGGACTAAAATTGCAAAGACACAAGAATGACAATTATGAAATTAGCTTATTAGGACTCACAGGGTCGCTCTGGTTTGTTTTGGACTCTGCGCCTCTGGATCAGCACATGCCTCTGTGCCTAAGGTCACATATGTGATGCAGGAGCATGTGGACACACGTGAAAGCCTTAAGAGAGAAGCACCAAAGGAGAAGCTCGCACTCAATTCACCGTCTAGTGCCTCTTGTCTGAATCTTCTGCCTGCCTCCGGGAGGGCCTGGACATGGGGAAATATATATTGGTTGCCATGGCAACCATGTATGGGGAAGTCATTATATTCAGATGGGATAATCTGCAGGAAAACCAATTTGAACATTTCTGTCACATCAGTTGCCTTCCTTGGGATATAAATATGTAAGGGGTTTTTGGTTTTCAGAAATCATCTTTGTTTAGTTGGCTGGTTGTCATGTAACACACTTACCATCTTTCAGATTTTATTATTTCCCTTCCCTTCCCTTCCCTTCCCTTCCCTGAGAATATTATAGGTTTTATCCTGCCAATGAAGCTCAAGAATATCAGTAATTTAAAAAATGCTGCTTTTCTGGGGATATGGAAAGTATGATTTCTAGGGATACTCTCCTTCAGCTCTGTAAGATCGCCATGTTTTAAACCTCACTGTAATTTAATGATGAAGTTTCTGTCCATTTTTATCTCCTGACTCAAAAAGGCTCTGCGTTTAGATATGGAGAATTGGAACTTCCAGGACTTTTCCAGGTAGGCAGGTGGGCTGCTCATACCTGCAGCCACTTGGAGAATAAATGCTCTTCCCAATAAGGACTGATCAAAGGTCAGCCCTTCAGGCATGGCCAGGTTGCTGGAAAGGGCTAGGCATGGTCTTGATAGCTGAGAAGGAGCCCAGAACTGTGGACTAAGCCTTGTGCGTGTGCTCCTCCGCTGACTGATTTTGCTTTTTCAGGGTGAGGGCAGGCAGGTAATGAGGCCGTCCTGAGACACAGAAGTATCCATATCTCAGCAACACACAATGCTGATATTTATGTCTTTTGCAGGTTGTTTTGTTCCATGCCGAAGTTGGTGGTATAGGGAGCCAGATGTCCCCAGGTCTTTCCTGTCCCAGAACGGGCCCTCTACGCCAGGCTACTGAGTGGTTAGGTGTGTTCAGTGCCCACAGTATGCTTACAGAAACAGGGATTTCTGGGCTCCTAGAACTGGCGGGAAGCTCAGCCTTCCCTCAGTGCAGCCCCCTACTGTTCACTCGAGGAACGGAGCCCAGAGAAGGAGTGACACGCCTCTCTGGTCACATAAAGAATTCAGTGGCAGAACTGGAGGGAGAAGTAAACGTGGGCGCTCTGCTCTGATGCCCCGCTGCCGTCGGCAGGCCTGGAGCGCAGACCGGCGCTGCCTGGCTGGGGCCGCACAGTTCCCGGTCTGCCTCCCACACGCGCCGTGGGAAGTTCCACCACGGTGTCCGCACAGCACCTTCACCGTTTTGTTCCCGCCGCGGCGTTTTCAGGAGGGCTTTAGGAGACTCACACAATGAAATTACGGTCTGTTTAATATTGTGCTCCTCATCATGCACATTGAGATTAAATTTATGTCGCCTTTGCTGTTTCCTTGCTGAATGAGATGAAAGGACCAGTGAGCAGCTATTCCACAGAGCAATTCTAAAGGATAGAAAAATGTTATTAATAACCTTCTTAAATCACCACAGCTCTGAAAACAAAAGCAAATAAAAACGTCATTTCTGAAATTCATTACTAATTGTTAGCAGAAAGTAAACCAAAGTTCTCTTTCATGAGAGACGCCTCCTGTATTAGAAAGATATGGAGAGAAAGCACTCACATATAATAATGTTTTGGAGAATTTCTGAATACATTTTATTCTAAGGTAGTATTAAATTTAGATAATCTGTAAGTCCTACCATCTCACCTAAATAAAATATAGTAAGAATTTAGACCTTTAAGAAAAACACAATACTCAAAAACAAATGCCTAGTATGTGCTAAGACATGAACTCCATTCTTTTTTTTCTTACAGCATGAAACCTTCAATAGGTAGATACTGTTACTTTCAGCATGAATCACATGTTCAACTTAAGAGAAATGGTTTGGAGTGTAGGGTACTAGTAAATGAGGTTGTAAAGTAAAAAAAAAAAATTTTAAACCAGATGAAAGAATTTATTTTTAATATCTTTTTATCTCCCAGAGATCTATGTATACGTTTAGTAACTAAGCCAGTTGGAGGGGTGGTGGTGGGAGATACCACTGTCCAGTCAGCTTTAAGGCTCTAGAAAGTCCAGCGTAGGCCTAAATGTCACTGCCAGTGTGATGCTTTAAACCGCTGTCACACATGGATGTGCAGCATAGATGGAGTTGATCACATAAACAAATCAGAGTCACAGCAGGACTCTGGTGGTCTGGAACATAGGACTGGTAGGTTTTGGCTGGCCAGAGATGGCTAGAAAGCATGATTCAAGTGGCTGGTTCTGGCAGGATTCCAGAATGAGGGGCACTAGAATGTTGGGGTCCAGGGGGAAGGTCCAGAACACTTGGGAGGAGAAAAGAAGGGAGGAACTTTGAAATGGAACAGAGTTACATCCTGCATACATGTGCTGTATGTGTTCAGCAAAAGTGAGAGAGCTGGAAGCTGAGTGGGGGAGTGATCCTGCCCACCCCGCTGTTCTACTCAACAAGCACGTGTCCTGGGAGCCTGAGATGGGAGGTGGGCATCTTGGGGCCCAGCTACCTCTTGTTGTGAGCATCTCCCCCCACTCTGACTAGAGTTCGCAAGTGACATAGTTTTCATTCTTTTAGGTGCAGACCAGTGACTTCACCTGGTATCAGCAAAACAAATACAATTGCTCCCAACAGTGTGGAGGAAAAATACACGTTGTTCTGGCCTTACTGAGAGGTGGACATTGTCCAGCACAGTGCTTCCTAAGGCATCATCTAGAGTAATTCTGATGATCCTTGACTTTTGCCTATACCCTCTATGGAGCTTAACACCCTTGAAAGATAAAGTTCACTGAACAAAAAGGACCCTGAAAATAAATTCCGCTTAATTCTGCACTCTGACTAGGTCAAATCAACATGCCAGTACAGAATCTACTTGAAAAGTAGAGCTTCAACTAGAATAAAGGTCTGGTGATTGTGCTGCATCGGCCTTTTTAATAACATGGAGGAAAGTTGATGGCTAATTGAGCAAGGAACATTTTATTGCTTGAAATTATGACCATCTTAGCAAAGGCACATACTGTGATCGAATCAATATTCAGCGATGTTTTGGAAAATAGATGTGGTACATAAATGATTTTTCTGTTTTTCTTGGTTTGGAGCAAAATGCTCATTAAATTCTAGATGCATCCAGCTGCCACACTTCCTGAATGCTGAGGGTGTAGGAAGGAATGCAGGCCTGGAGACACCCCTCTGTATTTGAATGTGAAGGCTGGCAGAGTGGGTGGGGGTAAAGAAGGGCTGCTTGCTCCAACCCTTGGTTGCCTTCTTAAAACTCTAAGGGGATTATTTTATTTGATGCATTTTAATACAATTTTTTGTCATGCTTTCAAAATATTCAGTCCGTTGCACTGAACATTTACCCTTCCTAGACAATTGTAAGTGTGTACCTGCTTCCCTTTTTCATATCCAAGTATTCAAGTGCTTTCTCTGTGATCCACCGGCTGCCCTTTAACACTCTGCTGGGAACTTGCAGACTTAGCAGGGCAACTTCCTCTAAAGTTTCCCTGAGCAGCTTAATTATATGGTTCTTTTTTGTTGTTGTTAATCACAGGCAGTCAGAAGGCTCTTAAACTCTGACATTTAGTGAGCCAAAAGCACTAAGTAAAGATCCCTCTGTTGTTTTTAAACCTACAGCTTAGTTTTGATCCTGCTGATAAAAATGGCTGCTCCAATCCCTTCATAGGTTCTGGAGCTATAAAGAAAGTTTATATGTTGACTACTCATATAAAATACCACTGAATAGGCTTCTGTTGCAAAAATGATCACATTCGAAGTAGGGCAGGAGACTGAAAAGAGGTTTCAGGGGAAAATTCCAGGGTAGAGTTAGCTTGGATCGTCACCCAGTATTTAATTTAAATTTTCTCTGGGTAAAATTTTAATAGCGCACTTGCAGTTCAGTAAAGCACATGCCTCCCTGAGAGAGGAGCCAAGCTGAAAAAAGGTGGTTCTGAAAAAGGTGCTATGGTGCCTTGCATTCCTATTACTTGCTTTGGCTTTAGAGGATCAAAGAACTTTATTGTTATTTTCCTATTCTCACAAGATCCTTAGACTCTTTTCTTCACTTTCTACATGCAGCTGGTCAGAAATCCCTGTCTATTCTATTTCCTAAAAGCCTCTGTATCTGTCCCAGACTCTTCATCCTCATGTCTCTTGACTTTTTGACCCTGCCTCTTGATTGCTTCAACACCTCCTAACGGTGTCCAGCTTCTGGTGTCTTCCTATTCTGTCCACCCCACAATCTGCTGCCCAAGTCATCTTCCTAGGATGCAAATCTGAACAGAGTCTTCCTGCCTAAAACTTGTCAACAGCTTACTATTCATAGCTAATGGTATGTTACGGTACTGTTATATGATATACACGTGTATAGTAATGAAGCCCATACTCCCTAGCAGAGCAGACATGTCATTCCCTGTTCTGCACCTTCCTTCCCATCTCCCTGCCCTAGGATCCTGGCACCCTGTGTCCCAACAGTAGCAGAGGATTTAGAGCTCACGCTTGGGTGCGTGCACGCACACATTCCTCATTCTTTCATGCTCCCTTTTTATATACACGATGTTCCTCTTCCAGGGATGCCCTCCCCCTTTCATCCACTTTCCATAAACTCATTGCAAATGTCACATCCTCTAGGACGATTTCCCAGATTGTCCCCTCTTCACCCTACTTCAGCAGAGGTTACCATTCCCTCTTCGGCGCCACCATTCTCCCACAGGGACACACCTAGTTCTACACACCATACTCCTGATTACTCATGTGTCCATTACTGGTGGTGGGCTCTTTGAGGGCCGAGGCTGTGTCCTGTTCATGTTTGAGTGATGGGCGTAAACCGGACGGGCACAAGCTATTGAGAACAAAGAGGTAACTTTCTTTTCAGTAACTGAACTCAGCCTTGTTCTTGAGCCCCCAGACTGCCTGGTGGAGACAACGGACTTTAACTCATTCTGTTAAATTCAGCCCAACCGAGGGACTTCTTTGGGAAGGGGCAAATTCTCGTATTTATGTCCCATTTTCACAGTCCAGTTCAAAGCTCTATCCTCTGGACAAGGACTTAGTATCATTAGAACCTTTTTTTTCTCCTTCCCACTCCCTCTCCCTGAGTGGCACCTGGGTCTGGGCATAAGCACATGCTCATGTAAAGCCATGGCAGTGAGAGCAGGCCCTCGCACTGTGGGGGACTCCCATATCCTTCTACTGTCTGCCTTGCCATGTCTCCCTGTGTCCCTGGGCTCTGATACTCCTTCCTATCATGAGGGCCTCACTCTCTTCTCCTCATTCAAATTTTATCCTTGTCCCTGCCCTCAAATGGAGCATAAAGTTCTGAATCTCCTGTGAGTCATGAGCAGGCTGTAGACAGGTGATCTAATCCGAGGCTTGGCTGGCCTCGCCATACTCAACTGCCATCTCCATTCAATGTGGACATCCCCTTGTTGGCATGAGGCACTTCGGCGAGGAGGTCTCCCTTTAGATTTCCAAATGAGAAGAGGGTTATAAGAAACGGAAGTTTCCATCATTATTCTCTTATACACGCCGTCCAAGAAGGAGCGTCCTCGCTCTCAGTCGGTTCTCTCAAGCTCCCCGAGCTCCATGCCATCCACTCCAGAGGGTTTTCTTTCTGTGGGTTGAGAACCTCCCTCAGTGTCGTGTCCTATGTTCTTCCATGGTCATCATTTGATTCTGTGGTCAACTCTTCAATTTTTGTTTCGTGAAGTCTAGACTCTAGTTTGGAGAGTCTTGAGGAAACTATTTTGCATCTATCAAAAATGAATAGCCTTTAAGAATATTCTATGAATTGTGGCACTGAACAAGCATTCATTGCTTAAGAGGGCATTATACTGCATACTGGTTGTTATTTGCCCTTCCAGGGCCATATAAGACAAAGTTGATACCCAAAGAATCTGGGATCCTTTGGAAGACGTTACCCTGGCACTCAATATTGGTCATCAGAGCTATCCGGGTTAAGTTACAAGTTGCCCCCGCCACTAGTAGAGAGTAGATTCCGAGGACACTTCATTCGAACTCAAGGGGCCCTCATAGTCTTCAAGGCATTGCACAGCTTCTAGGATCCCTCCTAAAGATAGTAAGACAGTTTTAAAGATTTCTAATGCTGCATTAGATTTTTAGTCACATACTCTTGCTTATGAGCAATGTAAGTAGTAAAAACGTAGGCAGATTCGGTTACAAGTTATCTTGTTAATGTGCGTGAAAAGTATCTGCCATGTATGTAGCAGGGAATGACACACAATCAAATAAAAACATCTGCTCATCCTCTACTAAAATGTTGCAGATGTTCGTGATTAGAGTTGAATACATCCTAATGTATTATTATCTTGATAAAAAGTTGCCTTTTTAAAGGAAAGGTGCTGATTTGTGCTCCCTCGGAGTTTCTTGCTTATGAAAAGCCAGTTGCCTGGGAAAACCCTCCAGTGTTCACTACTCTCAGCTGTTTCCCAAATTGCAGACAAAGGACCAAAAGGAAACACTTAAGTTTCTAAAGCAGGGTCTTAATCTTTACAAGGACGAGGATGGCTCTGAGAATCTGATGTACACTTTGAATTTGTTTTTAGCAGAAAAATGCAAGATATGTATACACACTGCCTATCATTTCAAGTACATGCCCTGCTCAAAACAGCTAAGAACACCTTGATTTCAGATGACATGTAGCCAACCCTACCCTGCACAACATGGACTTCTGCAGTTAGTAAAAATTATTCAAGAAAACCCTTAAATTGCTGTGAAAGTAGAGTGTATACCTGGTTTATATACTCTCAGATGTCAGTGATGGACAACACATAACAAAGAACAAATAGGCAACATATACTTTTATAGTGTTTTTAATTACAGGCAAAAAAGAAGAGCATAAAATTGCTGAATACCTAAAGTTGACTATGAGAAGGCTGCATGCACATAGGATGCAACTCCACTCCATAAATTTGAGATGCAATGGCAGCTCCAGAAAGAGCTGCTGGTTGGGCTTCTGCTGCCTGCAGTGCCAGCACAGGAGACAGGAAGAGTTGAAAAGGGGAATGTATTCCCGCCCCAATATCGACGGCATCCATCTCGGCTCTTCTAGTCTTTTCTTATCCTCAAAATGCATGTTTAAAAACATAGGCCATATTTATATAAAATGAAAAATATCCAACAAGTTGACATGCCTTCTCTTTTAAATTTCTAATAATGACCTGTGCTTTTATATTTCACTTGACAATTTAAAAAATCAACATTTTGGACATGCACTTTCACTCATAAATCATCACCTTGAATAAATACACACACACAGAACTAGATTTGCCCACGTAATGGAAATTTGAAATTTAATTATTCCGACCTGGAGTTTTGTGATCTGCACTTTTGTTTTACCACATGAGGCTTGTATTCTTAACATCTTTTTCTTTTCTTTTCATATGTGTCCTGCTGTTGTCTCTCTCCCCTGCGTCTCCTCTTGCAGCTGTGTAACGGGGGCTCAGTCACTGAGCTTGTCAAAGGGCTGCTCAGGTTCGGCCAGCGGTTGGACGAGGCGGTGATCTCATACATCTTATATGGGGCCCTATTGGTAAGAAAGCCTATTGAGCTGGGGACGGCAGCAGAGGGGGCAGTTTGCCATCGTTGGATCCCCACTGCATATTAGCGAGGGGGAGACCTCCCTATTACATTGCAAGTTCTGAGGGTAGCCAAATGTGGACTTCGATTAGATTTTTAGTGGTACGATAATTGTTTTAAAGTAACCGTGCGGATTTTCCATTTCTCTTCCCTGTTGTCTGGTGGCGGCGGGATGCCATGCAGGGCCTTCAGCATTTGCACAACAACCGAATCATCCACCGTGATGTCAAGGGGAACAACATTCTTCTGACAACAGAAGGAGGAGTTAAGCTCGTTGACTTTGGTAATGACTGCTTGTCGTTTGTTTTCTTGATGTGTGCAGTTTAGCCCAGGGCAGCAATTTCCTGCAATCTCAGAAGACTGGGGCCTTACGCCATAGGCTGAGGCGCTTTTCCAGTCAAACACAGGCTGGTGAATGGGGGCTTTACCAGATGGATCACCCTAGGAGACGCTGTTTGCTAATCTATTTTCAGCTTTAGAAGCAATTTTATTAAAGACAGAAAATAAAAGTGTTTCCAAAGAAGAATTTGACAGAAAAAATTCTTGCTTTTCTGGGGAGAATTTCATGTCTCAGGGCAATTGTTTATAATTTACATTTTGTCATTTCTTCGTTAGCATATGAAAAGAGAAAGCAGTTTGGTCTTTCAGATGACTTTCTCTAGCCTCAGGCATGCTTATTCCCAGTGAGCAGAAGGTAAACTAGTCCTCCGGTCTGGGAACCAACATCCCTTTAAAACTGTGATTATTGATGCTGCATGTGAGGCTGGTTGAACTGGAGACATTAACAGGAAATGCAAGTGTGAGAAGACATGCCGAGCCACGTTACCTAAGGCCAGAGAACTATTAAATATCTGCTCGCAACACTCACGTTGGATACATTGGTTTGATATTCACAAACCAATAAACCATTTGGTTTTTCAAGTTTATTCAATGGTTGACTCATTGAAATGAGTTAAAAAACAGTTAGTACCTTAGCATGGTTGTTACAAATAATGAAAAAACATTACAAAAGCACTTCCTAAAATGTTCCTTATCAGTGTCAACATAGTAGGAGAAAAGATTGATGATTTTGAATAATCATTGTTTCATTGGTAAGAAAGAATTCAGTGTTAAAATGTATCAGTGAATCATTTGCTCAGAATAAATCGCTCAGAATAAATCCCTCAGAAGTAAATGAAGTTACTTAAGGTAGTATTGGTCTATCTAGTAAAGAGCATGCAAAGAAAAATAGCAGGGCGGGGGCACTTTAAGTCTTATGCTCCCCTTTCTGTATGAGCAATGGTGTAACTCCACAAATGTGCTGTGTATGAAGCATCAGAGATATATTTTTCACACTATCCTGGGGGCAGTGAGTATGCTGCCGGGGAAAGAACCTAGAAGATGAGGACGGGGATTAAAGCTGATTTAGCCTCTCAACAGCTTTGTGATTTGGCATGAAGGTAAAGGCTTCTAACGTTTCCAATAGAAGTCTCCTGAACTTCCAGTTGCTGAAAAAGAAATTTCTGGAAATTAAACACAGAAAAGTATAGTTGGCTTTCTTTTTAACCAAAACTGTAGTGCAGGATTGGGTAAAATAAGAAATGATCCATGGCCAGTAGAGGTTGTAGAGCCCTCTTTGGCTTTCTAATAAGGAGAGTGCTAGCAGCTAGCACACCTACTCCCCATCCCAAAACATCCTGTTGTTGCTCGGCAGGTCTAGACCTGATGTTTGCACAGGTGTGCCCTTTGCTGAAACGCACACGTATCCAGGTTTCTCGGTTCTCCTCATCGATAGCATTAGTGGCAACCCTTGTCATTCTCTTAAGGGCTGCATTCGATGTTTGCTTGGTATGAAAGAATGCCTTAGATTTGTAAAGTACTTTACAGTGTGTAAGTCATTTTCACATTTGATCTCTTGTTTGTTCTTTAAGGACTCTGTGTTAGGTGTCATGGATGTCATTATCCCCGATTTGATGATGAGAAATCTGTGGCTTAGAGTGAGTGGTCTCTGGTAGTGTGGGCCGAGTGGTCTAGAGGGAGGTGGTCTGTGAGTGGTCGCACAATAGGAAAAGGCAGAACCCTGATGAAAAACAGGCCTTGGGACTCCTAATCCAGTGCGCATTTACTTCTGCTTCATTCCCTCCTGGTGTGAAGAGGAGAGCTGGCTCAAGGCTAAGACAGATAAGGTATATTGGAATTATATTAAAATTCAGCTGCTCAATGTTGAGGCCTACCTAATAATAATATTAGTCAATTTCTTTTTCCATCTGACAAACAGTTTTCTTGCTAGTTTTCTAGGCTTCTAGGTAAGATAAGGCACTGCAAACTTTTTATGTTTACACTGATGCTCTGTCATAGATAATACATGCCAATTTTCTTTCTCCATAAAATGAAACACCATTTTAAGAAAGAAATCTCCTGAGATATATTGGAAATATAATAGGAATATATTTTGGGTTGATCCTGGCTGTTGATATTTTATTTTGATTTCAACATTTCAGCAATATGCATAGAAATACTTATTAGGAAAAAAAATATTTGAGTGGTTTAGATAAGGAGATAAATGCTTCCCAGCCTCTCAGCCGACTCAGACCTGCCTCCTGTTTTTGTATGGCTTTTGAGCTGGGGATGGTTTTCCATTTTTAAATGGCTGGGAAAATATCAAGAGAAGAGTATTTTATGGCATGTGAAAACTGTATGCATGCATTAATAAGTGTTTATGGAAACACGGGAACACTCATTTGTTTCTTTGTGTTCTGGGGCTGCTTTTGCACTGTGGTGGCAGAGTTGAAGGATGGGACAGAAAACACATGGCTCACAAAGCCCAAAATGTTGATTATCTGATCCTTTATGGAAAGTTTGCCAACCCCTGGTCCGGCATCAGCCTCTGCTTGCTGCTCAGTTACGACACTGTTTCCTTACAGGTGTGTCTGCTCAGCTCACCAATACACGCCTGCGCAGAAACACATCTGTCGGCACTCCATTCTGGATGGCCCCCGAGGTAAGCAGCGAACATCTATTTCTTTGTGTTTGTTGAGTGTCTTGGTGCTATGACTTTTTATAGGAAATTCCTATGCTTCACAACATCTCCAGGGAGAAGAGAATCCTTTATCCTCTTTGAACTGTAAGTTCTGTTTTGGCGAGTGGTAATCATGACACTTAACCACAGAAAAGCAGGACTCAGTCACAGCCAGCCCATGGGACACCTTCATGCAATCAGAGAAACATGCCGTGGTCCTGGTTGTCTTGTTGTGGTGCTGGTCACCGTGCACACAGCAGCTAGGCTTGCGTACTTTCTTGTTTCCCTATTAAACCTGGGATTTGGCCCTAATTTAGTTGTGGCATCATCACCGAACTCTCTACGAGATGACACAGGCAGAAGTCTGGAGGATCTGCCAGCTGGCAAGGCACACCCTGAAACACAGGCACAGTTTTGCTTGTCAAGCCAGTGTTTAATTCCACAGTACTCTGCCTGTGCCTGAGAGCAGCTCACCGGGATCAGACAGCGGGTTCTTTAGTAGGACTCGGGCAGTCATCTCTTTAGGGGTCTTTCTGTTACTGGACAGGGGGCCTGGCCTTGAGTGGGCCTGCCTAGGGCCAGCTGTAGTATGTGGGTTCTTGACCTCATGCAGGAAAGATTTCACAACACGAGTCCTGCTGATTTTGAGAGTTTATTAAGGCTGGAAGAGTGAAACAGAGGAAGGGCTTAGGGTAGAAGAAGTGACAGGAGAGAGCCTAGGAGGTGCTTTGCTTTGGCTCCCTAGAAAAGTTGCAGGAAAGGAGGGAGCCAAATCGGGCTACTGTTAGCTCACTGGGAAGTCAGAGAAAAGGGGCACCCTGGAGACAGGATTGGGGGTAAGCCCGGTCTAGCTGCCGCTGCCCACTGCTCCCCAGGGAGGGGCATGGGCACGCTCTAGAGCCCGTCCACGCTGAGTCTGTGTCCTGAGGGCTTTTCACTTTTTTTTCTGCGGGTGAGAATCTTACATAGGGGAATTTGGGAAATTCTTTGGTCTGCTCTACTGTCTCATCTTGAGTCTGTCTGGCTTTTAATGGGGTTTGTGCTATTTGTTCCCCTAACTTCATCTGTCCTTGGGTTTAGCTGGCACAAATAACATTAATTGGGTTTCTGTTCTTTATTTCCCAGACAAGGGAGATTTAAGCTGTGTATTCTTTGGTTAGGGAGGAGAGGTCTGAACCATTCGCTCTTAAGTGCCCTTGGTTAGGGAAAATGAGTTCTTGGGATTCACCAGCTGGCTGTAAGTTGTGCAAACTCTTTGGCCTTGTTTAATTTTCTGGTCTCAGTTTCCCCATTCCACTACCCTGTGTAGTGGAACTTTCTAGCCTCTCACTACCCTGTGTCATTTCCATCTCCATTCTGTCCCCACAGCTGTCCTTCTGTCTGACTGCCAACACAATCTCCTACACAGCAATTGCTTCACACCGATCTGCTCAAACGTCTGCACTGGCTTCCTATTGTCTATGGCCCTCTCTTCCATACTCGGGATATGGATAGACCCATTTTCTTTTTAGAGAAAAAGAAAAACCCTGCAGATTCCAGTGTTTACTCAAATCTTAAATGTTTCTTAAATAGCTTTGGCTGGAACAGCTCAGGTGGTTGAACATTGTCCTGCACAGCAAAAGGTCGCGGGTTCAGTTCCTGGTCAGGGCACGTCCCCAGTTGGGGTGCTTGCAGAAGGCAGGCAATGGATGTTTCTCTCTCATGTCAGTGGTTCTCTCCCTCTCTTTCTCCCTCCCTTCCCAGCTCTCTCTTTAAAAAAAGTTTTTAAAATAGGTTTTAAAAAACATAAAACTAGGAATAAACTCCTAATCACTTATATTTATAGGACTATGAAACAAAAAGAAAAATATATTATGAAAAAACTACAAAGCCGGTAACATTCAAGTAAGCACCTTTAACTTCCTGAGACAAATGACATTGCTTTGTGAAACTCAGTTCTTCTTTGCAATGTGACTTTTCAGAGCATGAAAGACCAGATAATTTTAAGTTGCTTTGTCATACTTGCTACCCCGTGCCACATGGAGACCCAGTTTTCCCACCACTGTCCTTGATTTCAGCTAGGGTGATCTCTTTGTGCAAATGGTGTCTCCTTTGGCCTCAAACTGGTGCATCTCTGGCTTGGTGCCACCTTCACAATGAACATAACTATGGTCACTGAAATTGTGTGGCAAATGGTTGTCCAGATGATCTGGAGTATGTTTTACCACTCTTCCTCCCATTTTATTATTATTAATAAAATTATCTTTGAAATAAAAACAAAACAAGAACATTTTGTAGGGGTCTCGTGAACTTGAGAAAATACTGCAGGACAAAATCGAAACTCCTTGGATGGTGAGCAAAGCCCTTGAGTTCCAACCCTTATCTAGCTGTCCAGCCTCATTTCAGGTTATTCTTCTCCAATTTACTTGTGCTTCATGCCTCAACAAGTGAACAAGTAATTCTCCAAATTCATCCTGATATATATGATTCCCTTAAGCCCCTTCATGTATTGTGACATTGTCTGGAGGGACCCTGGGGACCCTAGAGCATTCCTCCTCAGTCTTCACATTTCAGCTGAAATGCATCTTCCCCAGGACACCTTCCCTGATCCCTGGCTGACAGGGAGGCTCCTTTACACCCCCATCAGCCCACCATGACCATTCTGTGGGCATTGTCGGCAGGCAGGTCTCCCAGCTGGACTCTAAGCTCTGGCAGGGACTTGGGACACCCAGCTCCCAGGGTAGTGCTTGGTACAGAGCAGGTGCTCAGTAAGCATCTGTTGGATGAATGAATCCATGGTAAAAAAAAAGCCAAAGAAGAAGATGAATTTGGAGGGTGGTTTGAGGAGGCCAACTATTGGCATTAGCAAATTTCTCTGTAGATTTTAATTATTATTAAAGGAAAGCAGAACTGAGGGCACTCAACTCAAATTTGGGGCGGCATAACAAGGAAGATGGTGTTCCTCTCTTAATCCACAGGAAGCTGGTGTTCTCAGAGTCAGAGTGGGACATGGAAGATTTTGAATAAATAGGCTTTGCTAGGTTCCTCCCTGTCTACCTAGTTCAGATTAAACTATAGTTGTCTATGAAGGCACATCCTTTGCTGGGGCAGGTTGTCTATCTAAACGCCTTTTAGGCAGTTAAGGGGAAGGTCAAATTTCTTTCTGAGTCTTTGGACTCTTAAAAGGCAACATAAAACCAATATCCCAAAAGGCATATTTTGGGGTGGCAAACTCTGTTTCTCTGCAGTGTGATGGACTGCACAGTGCATCGATCTTAACACGCCTTCACCTCTGCTCGTGTGAGTGAGCGGTGTCTGGATCAGCCGAGACAGCGTGCATGCAGTGCCGGCGCCAGCGGGATAGAGCCAGCGCGGGCAACCAGGGCTTGTATTTTGAAAACGCAGCTGCAAGATCCTTGATCCTGTTTTGTTTTTGAGATATTGAATGAAATTATTCTTTTCCCATTTTTATTTCCATTTTTATTTCCCCAGCTCGGGTAACTGCAATATTTAATTCAAATGCGCTGTGCTACAAACCAGGTAGCTAATGGAATGTGACCATACCACAGAGTCAAATGTGGGCGAGCAGCCCAAATGCGTCGTTCACTGGGGCAGCTCGGAGCTGCAGCTTGCATTGACGGTGGTACTGTTAGCATTCTCCGCTGGTTTCCTCTCACTGCCTCCTGTGGGCTCTACTGAAGTTGGAAAATTCTGGGTTAAAGCGGTATCAACTCGGCAACGTAAGAGAAGAGAAATTCTAGGGGTTCGCCTGGTACTTTGTGTGGCAGGTGCCTGGCCTAGTAAAAAGGTCAGTGTGGAAATCAAGGTCAGTGCCATTTTTTACACACTCAGTGTGTCAGTTGTGTACTGTGACTCATGGAAGATTATTTTAAGAGGGAAAGGAAAAGGTGCAACATAGAAACTGTGTAACAGACCACCCTGAGCGAAATGACTGAAACAATAGGAAACCAAGTTTCTCGTGTGAGTGTAGATTGCAGAGTTTACTGATTCAGCAGTTCAGTAAAACAGCAAAACCCAGGTTGTTAGTTTCTGTGTCCATGACCCCTGCAAGCGGCATGCCTGCGTTGTCAGGGCCTGACTTGGGGGCAGTTACGACAACACTGCCTGTGAATATGTGAGGGGCAGTAGTGGCTCCAGCATTCCAACAGCCACCAGTGAAAGTGCCCACGGTGCGAACAGATGCCCCTCTGCCTTTACTTTTATGGGGCTGTTCCCATGGCCAGCAAAGACGTTTAAATGGGTTCTCCAGTCCTAAGGTCAAAGCCTTGTCCAATCTGAATTGTTCCCTAGGACTGCCATAAACAAAGCACAGACTGAGTGGCTTAAAACAGCGAATGTATCATCTCAGTTCTGGAGACTAGAAGCCTGACATCAAGGTGTCAGCTGGGTATGTTCCCTCTAAAGTTTCTAGGATCCTTCCTTGGCTCTTTCTAGCTTCTGGCAGTTTGCTGGCAATTTTTGGTGTCTTTTGGCTTACAGCTGCAAAGCTGCAGTATCTGCCTGTGTAGTCACATGCCTTCTTCCTCTGCATCTCCGTCTTCACATGGCTGTCTTCTTATAAGGACACCTGCCATTTTGGATTAGGGGTCCACCCTACACCAGTATGATCTCATCTTAACTCAATACATCTGCAACAGCCATATTTCCAAATAAGTTTGCATTCTGAGGGCCTGGATCTTAACACTTGAATGTATCATTTTTTGGAGGACATAATTCAACCCCTAACAACTCTCCGAATACTTAGCAACCCTCCTCTATAGTAAGTAATTCAAATTTCCAAGGTAATCAGTCTGTCATTTGGAACCTGTCTGTCTGCAGGTCTGTCTGTTACAGGTGCTAGCTTAGTGAGACAGCTCAGCCTTGCCCTCCCCCCCCGCCTCTCTCTCTCTCACACACACACACACACACACACACACACAGCTCTCTCTCGGCCTCAGGTGTCTGAGGCATAAACGGTTCTCTCTTAATGTACCAAGCATACCAAACTGCCTTCCATGTGGGCTCTCAACACCTTCAGAATTTCATTCTGTCCTACCTGCTGTCTGGCATTTTTTGATTATCTCCTGAGATGTTTGACCCAGGTTACTTGTCTCAACCTTCCATTTACACTGAGCCTCTGGTCCCCCTGCTTGTGACTTTAGCCTGCATCTTAGACCTGTATATGTACACAGCCTTCCCATTAGCCATGCTTACTGCCTCTTTTCTCCCCCTTCCCTTGACACCAATGTCTTATATAAATAATATGAATGATAGTGTCTTGTATTTGCATAAAACTTTTTATATTATTTTTTAAGTGCTCACAGCTACATGTGAGAATGTCAGCTAAGCATGATTACATTGATGTTATACATATGGAATCCAGGCCTCTGCCAGGCTAAGTGCCGAGGGACACTGAGTGGGCAGGTGGGTGGGTAACAGTGGTGGAAACCCGTATGTCGTGACCCACTGAACTAAGGGGTTTTCAGAACAACCCACTCCCAGTGTCAGAACTGGTATTGCTTAGCTAGTGTTTGCATGAAACACATGCCAGATAACATGCTGGTCTATAGAAAAAGGGATAAAAGGCGAATTTATGTTTCTTTTTGTTGATGGCAAGGGTTAGAGGTATTTGATCCTCCCCACCATCACATGTGGCATAAGAATTAAGGCACCAAAGGTGTCTTGTTGTTTTTATTGAGGACATTTGGATACTATGTTAAATTATGCCATAAAGTTAGTTGAATGCACCAGTGTGGCCAAGCTGATTGTCAAATATTGAAATACTTCCATTCTGGACAGTAAATGGCTGCTGTTCAGAAGTGTTCCTCAGCCAGCAGAGGTGTGTATCTCTTTCTTGGGGACGCCCCAGGCCTTCAATGGTCCAGTAACTACAGGGCTGATATCTCTCGAGCAGGGGAACTCAAGGACCAGCTCTAGCGCTTGAACCAGCTGACTGTCAGACGGTGTGAACGCCGTGCCTGCTAAGCAAGCATGTAGTGGGAAGGAAACTTTCACTTAGTAAGGACCCACTCATGCACCAGGAACTGGGAGAGGTGCTTTTTAAGTACATCATTTTATTCCCACAATGGTTCTCTATAGATTTATTTTCTCCATTTTATCACCGAGGAAGGTGAGGCCCACAGAGGTGGAGGAGCTGCTGTGCCTAAGTTCACATACCCAGTTAAGTACTGGAGCTGTTCTGCTTTTCAGAGAGCAGGAGAACGCCCGCCACATTTTGCAGATGAAGAGACTAAGACAGGGAGAGGGTATTCTCCCTGCTCCTGCGAGCACGCCGGCCACCAGAAGTCAGGTTTCCGGCCACTGGCCTCGTGCTCTTTGCTCTCATGTGCTCATATGGGCGGTTCACGTGGAGACTGTGCACTGAGACAGCTTGTGCAGCGAAGACACATGGAGATGCGGTGGGAGAATACTCTGAAATTGGAGTGTCAGACACATCGTTTTAAACGACATGCATGAAGGGACCCATCACCTATAATTTATAGGTTGACTACACTTCGCAATCCCACCAATGAGAGAAGCAGCCCATATATTAAGGATCTAGTTTACTTGGCATCTTCTAAAACAGCTAAAGGTCTGTTTCTTATTAGAAAGCAAACTTGTGGATAAAACATTTGCTTTTTTTTTTACATTTATTTTTTCATTTTTACTCCCATCTGCTCATTGTGGCAAACAAGAGCTAATCAGCTGAGCAGAGAAACAGATGTGCTGTGACAGCTCCCAAAATGGGCCTCTCTCTGCCTGGCAAAGGGTCCTTGACAGGGGACAGTTGCCATAACAACCCGCTTACATCAATGCAGGCTTTTTGCAGCCACTCTTGCCTTCATTAATTATGGCATCCTAGCTAAACGAGACACTAATGCCATTTCCTTTGGCACTGCCAGGACTAGAGATGACAAACGAGACATTGTGTGTCGAAGGGCTGTGAAAGCCATCGAAGACTCCAGAGCTAGAGCATTATTGTTGTCATCCTTACCATTTTGTTCCCTGAGTGCTGGGTATGGGTTTGGTCCCCAGCTAAGGGTAAGCATTTGCTGAGCGCTTACTATGTGCCAAGCACTAAGTGCTTTATTTGAACGAATTCATTTGTGACCCTCACAACAGCCCCACAGAGTCAGCGCTGTTCCATTAAGAGTCCAGTGTTTTGGATAAAGTAAACAAGTCACAGAAAGCACTGTTCTTGCCCTTGGACAAGTTATTAGGTGATGCCACCAGGTTTTGAACCCAGGTATTTAACTTCAAAATCCTCCCTCTTAACCACTATACTAGAGCAATCTATTTGTGACCACCAGTGTACCAGATAAGATGTAAATTGGTTTTTTCCCAAATTTTTAAATTACTATTTTATTTTTTAGAGAGAGGGGAAGGGAGGGAGAAAGAGAAGGGAAGAAACATCAAGGTGCAATCGATCAGTTGCCTCTCACACCCGCCCCCTCTGGGGCCCTGGCCGGAAACCCAGGCATGTGCCCTGACCCGGGAATCGAACCAGCCACCTTTCAGTTTTCAGGCCAGCACTCAATCCGCAGAGCCACACCAGCCAGGGCTTCCGTTATTTTTAATAAGAATTATGCTTCCTAATATGTATAGAAGAAGACATAATATTTCGATGTCACACTAGAAGTCAGTGTAATTAATGCCCGCGGGAAGAATCTGGAAAAAATAACAAAGTCCTTTAGAAAAGAATTTAGGAGTTTGGATTTCAGTTTCAGCTCTGCCACTTGTTTTTAAAAAGTGATTGTGGTTAATTTATTTTAATATGACTTCAATTTTGTTAAGAAAGTTAAGAGCACAAATTTTGTGGCCATACCTGGGAGCAAGTTGTGGATAACTTCTTAACTACCCAACCCAGACCTCAGGCAAGCTGCTGAATATCTCTGAGTAGTAAGATGGGGAGAAGTTGAAAGAAGTAAAACGAGAAGGAAAAAAATAGCCTCAAAGACAAAATGAAGTGAGGCACTAGAAGTGTTCGGCGCAGCACCCATGGTACCATGCTTTAAAAAGCAGTGGCACGTATTGCCTGAACCCCACCCTCCCTAACCTGTTCTCAGCTGTAAAAAAAAGAGATCGGCTCTGGTAATCTGTCCCCAGGGTCACTTCTGTTTTTCAGAGAACATTTACAGTTTTCAGGGGGAAAAGCCCCTTCTGGCTCTCACATTCCGTGGCTCTGCTCTTCCTCGAAGAATGAAGGCAGGAGGTCCCCGAGCTCTCAATAGGGGAGAAGCAATGCCGCTAGTGAGACCTTTAGAGTGTTTTTTTTTAAAACTTGAGTCTGTGGATTCTTGGAACCCCATCTGCCAGTCATATCCCTGAGACAGGCCAGCTTTGGCTCTCAGGAGATTTAGATAAGGGGGTTAGAGTCTTAGATGGTTGTCCAGAAAACCTGTGTGTCTTTCCCCAAGACATTCATCTCTGAGATTCTGTAGCCATTTGTGCTCACTGGTGCCCTTCAGTTTCCTGTGTTAGCCTCTAAGAAACAGAGAGGTTCCCTCCTTTCTCGTTCTGGGGCTGACCCTGCCTGCATTCCCACAGTGGTTCTGCCTTCGAGGACCCTGAAGCACAGCCCAGGAGTTCAGGGCCCTGGTGGGTGGAGGGCCCAGGGCAAAGGTGAAATGATTGGGTACAGCCCCAGCTTCTAACCTCTTCTCCAGTAATAGCCGCCCCCCCCCCCCAGCAGGAACTCTGTGGGGAAGTTGAGTCACATATCAGAAGTCAATGTGGAGGAGGGAGGCTGGCCCTGGAGGTGGTGGTGACATATCATCACCCTTCTGGTGAGACTAAATATAGGACACCATCTGAGGGCTGAAGCTCCCAGATGTGTAGAAGCACGTGAGACCCAGAGCAGAGGGGCCTTATATCCTGCCCCCTCTCCCTCAGTGCTAAGCAAGAAGTGTCAAAGTAATGGCCTTTGTGAGCATTTGAAACTTTCCTGGTTGTCCTCCCACTTATCTCGGGGCGATGAGAAAGGTCAAGGCACCTGCTCTTTCCCCTTCTTCATCCATCAGAGAAGAAGGACTGGTGTGTTCCCGCAGGGGCAGGCGTGTTCGCTGAAGGAACGGCAGAGCCAGACTTGCTCTTCCTCAGCTTTGAGTCCCAAACTACCTGACGGCTACCCTGCTGTCAGTGCCTCCACTGCCCACCCAGGGCTCAGGGTTGGCCCCAGGAAAGGGGATTCACACCTTGGCCACACTCTGCATTGGTTCCTCTGACTGGTGGTCACTGAGCTGTCAGAAGAAAACAAAGGGAGGTGGGCAGTCAACGTTAGGCATGAAGCCCAGAGGAGCTTGGGGTGGGGGTGGAGCAGGAGCAGGTTGGGTGGGCAGACCAGTATGCATAGTGCTCTGTTAGGTCCCAGGGTTTTTCCACAAATGCTTAGTTCTAGAAAGTTAAAGGAAATTACTCACTGATAGGAATGTATGACATTTCCAAGGGCATATCCTGGTTATGTGGTGACGTCAGCCTGAGAGAGGACAGAATCCAGAGACTACTTGTAGATGAAGGGGTCCGACCATGTGGGATCATTCAAATATTCTATTTGATTTGCTATTTTCTTTCTTTTTTTTAAAATGTATTGTGGAGAAAAACTTTTTTCTGTCATTTCTTCTTGTGGGCTCATGCCTCATTTCTGTTACCTACTAGCTGTGAGACTTATGACAAGTTTTTTAACTCTCTGAATGTTTCCTTACCTGTGGTAATAATATCTGCCCTAACAATCGTAGAACTCTTACTCATTCTTTCCTTAACTATACTCTGGTAGAAGTGGAACACTAATTGGCAAAGACAAAGGGCGGCAAGGGAGGGAGAGTGAGGGGATAGAAAGAGTAAGAGGTGGCAGGCATCTATCTGCTTAAATGGAGGATGTTCACATGCTCATACATGAGAGTTACTGTGGCCGTGGCTTATGGAACACAAAGTCTCTTTAGCGACGGCCTAGCACTCTCTGTATTACCAGGGTTCTGAGTATTGGTGCAGCTACTATGGGAAGCAGTATAGGGCTTCCTCAAAAAATTAAAAAATAGAACTTATGACCCAACAGTTCTACTTTTGGGCATTTATCTGAAGAAATAACACTAATTCAAAAAGATATATGCATCCTGATGTTTATTGCAGTGCTATTTACAACAGCCAAGAAATGCAAGAAACCTAAGTGCCCATTAATAGAATGAATAGATAAAGAAGATGTGGTACAACTATATAATGAAATATTACTTGGCCATAAAAAAGAATGAAATCTTAACCATTTGTGACAACATTGATGGGCCTCGAGAGTATTACGCTAAGTGAAATAAACCAAACAGAGAAAGACAAATACCATATGATTTCTCTTATATGTGGAATCTAAGAAACAAAACAAACAAACAAAATAGAAACATTACTTTTATAGATACAGAGAACAAACTGATGGTTCCCAGATGGGAGGGGGTTGGGTAAATAGGTGAGAAAGGTGAAGGGATGAAGACGTACAAATTGGCAGTTACAAAGTAGTCACGAGGATGTAAAGCACAGCTTAGGGAATGTAGTCAGTAATATTGTAATAACCATGTGTGGTGCCAGGTGGGTACTGGACTTATCAGGGGGATCACTTCATAAGTTATATAACTGTCTAACCACTATACTGTACATCTGAAACTAAAACAATACTGAAAGTCAAATGAAAAATAACAAAAAACAAAAAGCAAACAAAAAACTGCATTTCCAGGAGATCCCTCTCCAGGAGGACAGTGGAGGAACTTGACCACATACCAGCTGAGTGACTCTAAACAAATTAACTCCCACCCTGGACTTCAGTTTCCTCCCCTGTGGAATGAGGAAGTTGAATTAATGAACCCTAGAATCCCTTCCAGCATCCACCTCTGGTGTGGGGAAGCTGCTGGAGCAGGGAAGAGCAGTGGGATTATCCCGGGGCTCGAAGTAAAACTCTGATTCTTCAGAGTTTTTTGAGTACTAGGGACAAATACAGAAATCTGGGCGGGTTGATTTACCTTTCAGCAGGAGTTCTGTGGATACTGGTCCTGAGCTAAGCCCAAAGCTTATCATATGATTAAATATAAGTAACATGTTCCCCGGGCTTCAGGCAATCTAAGTGCAATAATCAGTGTGTGCTGGTCTCAAACCCAGCTCTGGTCCCTCTCTGCCCTCTACTAGCTACGGTGGGAAGTCGGTGTTGTGGAAGCCTGCTCTGTGTTTTTCATCTGAAGCTTGTTTTATTTTTCTGAATGCATAAGTTGAATATTACCATCCTAGGAAAAGTTTGCAGAACACCATATTTTAATTGGAGACCTTTCTGAATATCATAAAAGTATAATTTAAATTATTTCTGGTGATTTCTCAGTATACAACATATATGTTCAATTCTAGCTTTCAGTTGAGTTTTATGAAAGAATCCAAACAGAAACCCCCCATCACTTGCAGTTCTGTTAGTCCCCATCCCCTTTGCAAAAAAACTCAAACAAATTTCAAATGTATACTCCCTTGAAGTTAGGTTTCATCCAAAGGAAGATACTTTATTTGTTTACTCAGTATCTCAGCTTGTAACACTTTTAAGATGTTTGTATGTAAAACTGATGAATTATAGTTGCCATTGGAATATTTATAACTGCCATTTCTAATTCCAGAGAAGTTCTATTTTAGAAATCTTTATCATCAATAACATTTATCAGTTATGCTGAATGAATTTCTTAAGCAAAATTAAGAATCCCAGTCGCCTTCCTACCTTTCAGCCTGTATTATTTGCCAATCTGTGGACAGCATTTTGGGGCTCAAAGTCAGCCAAATATTAATAGCTTCAGGTCTACTTGCCTATCCTCTTTTTAAAGCTGAATTTAGCTCTTGATATAACAGCAATTTGCCTGTGTACTTGAGTGAAATTTTAACCTTGGCCTTTGGTCATTTTGGATCACAGGATCAATTCTAATAAGCTGAGGAATCAGAACATATAAAGCAAACCTAATGGTATTTTTAATCATATTTTAAAACATTAAAATGAAATATGAAATAGTCTGAAGAATATATATTATTTTTTAAGTTTGATAAATTATTTCATAAGAGCAAAACATTTTTTCCTCATGGTAGGTGATGCTATTATAATATTATTTGCTTGACGTATTGATTAAAATCATGTTATTGAAAAAGATTTCAGTTCAGTGGTTCTTGGATATATAATTTGATAAATTGTTTCAGTTAAATATCTTGTTAGAGAAACCTAGCTTTTCTGTATGCCAGAGAACATATGGTGACTGAAGTTTTTAAATCCCCTTTACATACAGTCTAATAAAGATGTTCTTTTTGAATGGCGAAGGCCTTGAGATGAGGAGAGACTGTTCTCTCAGGATCTTATAGTCCAAGTGTTTTGGCAGCCGGTAGAGAGTGAATCTCACCCCTGTCTTGGGAGCTTTATCAATAAGCACCGTCCTTGGTCTAGGCTGAAGTGTCACTGTAATCTTGGGGCATTTCATAGGATCCTGGTGGCCCAAGAAAGTGAAAGTACTACCCCTGGCCTTGTGCTTACAGCAGCAAGGAATGTAGTTGGAAATTCTTTAATTCTTGTGTGGATCTCCTGGGAGCCTAATTTTATAATCCAGACACCGCTTTTCACCTGCCAACTTGTTGATAAAGAATCTCAAAAGCCAGCAAATGACCTGGAGGAAGGAAACACATCCTTGAAAGTTAAGGCAAACTTTTCAATACTTATTTACATTTTCAAGACAAAACACAGACAAAATTTGCTCTTTTTGTTGTAGAAATAATTCATGCTCCCTATAGACATTTTAGAAAATGCAAAAAGTTTCAAAGTAGTAAGTAAAAACTAGATAGTACCCATCCATCAGTGACCCATTGTTATCTCCTACTAACATTTTGGTACCATAGAAAAAGCTGGTAACCAGGGTTGTCGTAAGCAGTGCGTCAGAGAAGGCCCACAAGAAGGGGGTTGCTCAGTTTGCATGGGAAGAAGAGGTGCAGGAAGATTAAGTAATTTACTTAAGTAATCCAGGGGGGGAGTGGCAAAACCAAAATGAAGACGCCTGGATCTGGGAATTTTCTCCTACCAGCCAGAGGTGCAAATCTTTTCACAATGGAAGAGCTCCAACGGTTGTTTTCTCTCTGCCATTCCCCAGCTGGTGGCTGAGGAGAGGGTCCTCCATCTTCCGCAGAACTCATCTGACCAAGCCCAAGGGTGGATGAGGAGATGTGTGTCAAAGCAGTTGTGTTATCAAATTGTGGCACAGTTTCAGCTCACAAACTCCTTCAGGGGAGGGGTGGAATGTTCCCCCTCTGAGGGGCAGGAAGGAGTGACTGGGGCAGATTTAGAAAGTTTGGAACTTTGGAACTCGTTACCCTGGAGAAGGCTGAAGAGAGCTGCCCTAACAATCAAAGAATGTTGATTTTTGCTCTAAAGACAGTAGAGCTAAGCTGCTAGTAAAAATCTGTTGTCCACAATCTGCTCCAGAGAGAAAGTTTTGGGCCAGTAAGACGGCAGTGACTGACAGTTGGGAGCCTCAAGCCCGCCTCTGGGTAAAATAGCTGTTGGCGTGCGGCACTGAAGCTGCTTGTGTATAGCTGTTGCTGGTAATCCAAGCGTTAGTGTTTTTAGTCTTCCTAAAATAAGCAGCAGTGTAGTCTGAGTGTACCTAGAAAAACTATAAATTCACATTTCAAGGAAGGAACCTGGACATGCTCCATTAGCCAGCACGCGAACAATTGCTCTGTTGCTGAAGTGCATCTTCCTTAACGGAGGCATTATCACAGCAACCGGCATCTTTCTGTGGACCTTAAGACCTTCTACAAAACACTGGTAATAAGATCCCCTCAAAGTTCTAGTTATCCACTTCACATCCCAGGATCATCTGTTTGCTCTAGCTAATTTGCGTGGAGAGGTTAGCCTTTCCATTTGAGATACAACCCCAGGATTACTTATTTGGAAATCATGAAGACATAGAATATTAGGGCTGGAAGGGATAGTAGATATCATTCATTCCTACCTTGCCATGTTATAGATCTAGAAGGTGAGGTTTCTATAACCAAAGAAGCCTCAGCCCAGAGTTTTCAAGGGACTTGTCTAAAGGAATTCAGCTGGTAAATAATGGAGTTCAGACTTTGTGATTCCAATCCAAAGATTTTTTAACATAGCTTCCCTGATGAGGGCCACAAATTATTAGGTTTTCTATTCACGACACTGGATTAAGATAAATATATCAATTTGTTAAAGTCTTGATGTACAACCTAGTATCTGCTTCTGGTACTTATATCTGTGTATTAAAACTACAAATTTTGACTAATTGTGTTGCCAACCAACAATAGGAAGATTAAAATCTGTAGAGTTCTGAAATGTAAGATACATTGACTATAATATAAAACTCTATGTAGTTACTGAAAACATGTCAGTATTTGATTATTGCCCTTCATACGGTCTACTTCTGACCTTAGTGGAATTCTGCCTTTCTTAGTGCATCTGCATGTGGGGAAAAAGTGAGGTCCTGAGAGCACAAGTGGTTTTTTTCTGTACTTGGTTAGGAGTAGCACTCAGCCCCAGTCTGAAGTTGTTATGCTGCCTATCACTGACTTCTCCTGACTTCTGTTTGCGTAAATGGCACCATCATTCCCCTGGTCCCCCAGGATCAACATACCAGTTTTCCTTGGAGTATCCCTTTCCCTGACTTCTCATATTAAATCCTTCTCCAAGACCTGCAAGTTTTCCCTTGAACTCTCTCACACGCCTATTTTATCATTTCCATTCATTCCACTGTCGCGGTCCCATCTGGTAGGACCACGTGTTGTTGTGGAATGCTTGTCCTATATCCCCAGACAAGTGACGAACAAATTCATGCAGACTAAAGGAATCTGGTGGAGAAAAGGGATGCGAGCCACTCTCTAAGTGAGAGAGTGCTAGGGCTTGCGTGGCCGCTCTCTGAGAGAGAGAGAGAGAGAGAGAGAGAGAGAAGGCCAGGGAGAGGGCAAGAGTGTGAGAGAGGCCCAGAGTGGGCCAGAGAGTGAGAGAGGGCCTGGACCCTTCGCCTGGACAGGCTTTTATTGACACTCTAGGTATATTACATCCAGGATGGTTCTCATTAACTATGCATAGGTTCTGCTTTAGGTGGTTACCATAACAAAAGAAAGAATATTGCTAATCCCTTCAAGATAAAGGTTATTTGCAAATGTAAAGGGAAAAGAGGTTGAACTGGTTACACCCAAATTTGAGAGGTTTAACATAGATTTTAGGAAGTTACTTTAAAGATATTCGGTAAACATTTGTTTCCTCAATTCAGGGTGAGGGAGTTTTTAGCAAAAGCAAGTCTCAAAGTGGCCTAGGTACAATGCAGGCCTGATTCCCCACGGGAGACCTATTCACAGATGTTCTCTGCACGCCACACGTGTCTGTTTGCGTTCAGAACCAGAGCTGAGGCACTGATCACATCACACATGGACAGGTTCCTTATATTCCACTATCACCAACATAATTTATACTCCTATGATAGAAGCAAAGGCTCGAGGTAAGGGACATTATATACTTGCTTTGGGCCTGGCTACTCCTTGGAGTGATAGAGGTGAGGTGGAAGGGTGTGAGAGAAGAGGTCCTGGACCTGAGTCAACATCATCTAAACCTACCTCTCCATGTCTTTAGTATGACTTACAGAACATGGGAAACCTGGTCCTAGGGTAGTGCACTAACTTACCATCAGCACTGTCTCCCTAGCAGAGCATCATAACAACTGGTTCAGAGAGCTCTTTGAGAGGCCCCTTTCTCACAGGGCCAAGGGACCCAAAGACCCATTAGCCCTCTATGCATTCTTAGTTCAGCTTTATTTCACCGAAAGAGGAGAATGATGAGCTAAGGAGAATGAGGTCACTTTTTCTCCTAAAGAAGTTGTTGTAAACTTCGGTTTTGGATTGATAGGGAATCTAATTCCAGGATGTGTTGACCTTCAATGCCTTCTCTTATAGTGCTTCTTTAAATCCCACCACACACCAATCCTGAGAGACTCCCTCTGAGAATGTGGAGTTCAGGTGACAAAACTCTAAAAACAACCTAGTTAGTTTGATCAAAATACGAGTGCAGCACTTACCACATTATGATTTGTTTACTTGTATCTTCTCTGCCTGGGTTCATATTGTGTCCTTGACAATGACTGGCAGTGGGCTCTGGGTGAGCTATTTAACTGCTGTCTCTCAGTTTCCACACCTACAAAAAGTGATGATAACACCTATCTGTAGAGTGAGTATGAGGGTTAAATTAAGTGTGTATTTGGCTTTCTCTTTCTAGGGCCTAATACTTTGCCTGGCTCCTAGGTACTCAATAATTATTAGTAAATTATTTTACTAGGGAAATTCTCTATAAACTTCTTTGGAAGACTGAGCTTAAGGAATTTTGTTTGTCACAGTATTAAGCTGAATTTTGGGAGGAGAATTTGGCCAAAGGGCACTTTTCTATTAATCAGGGAGCTGAAGATAGTATCTGTCTGTGAAGAGAAGTTGAAACCAGATAAATGTTTTGAATATTTTATGACAGCACTTGAGAAACCTTAGGATATCATTCTTGCACTTGGACAGGTTCTTGGAATTACCTTCTGTGTCCCATCTAAAATGGCTAGAGGTTGATTTGAATTTCTTCCCGGAAGTTGTGGCCCATGGTACTAGACACGCTTTATTGTCTCGCTTCTCCTATAGTGGTCTCCCTCTAATATCCCAAGCATTTGGCGCCTGTCTCCTTTATTGGACACGCTAGTACGCATTCTTAGGACATTTATAATGTCATGGTTTGCCATTTAATTATTATAGGTTCACTTTAAATTTCAGTTGGCTGTAGCTCTTGTTGGGGAAGGACAGAGTCTTATTTCTCTTTCCCTCACAGGACTGTATAAAAATGGCCAACTATTTGCTGATTGATAGGTCCAAAATTCTATCAGTGCCACGTGTTTGGAAATGTCATTTCTGAAAGGGAAGGTGTTGTATAGCCTTTTCTGGAGATCTTTAAAGGTAGCATAGTTCCCCATCTGATTGGGAGGGATGAAAGTGAGGCCGTCAGGGTCAATGAAATGGCCTTTGCTTCTGAAATTGGGATTATTTGAACTTTAGTTTGAATGCATGTTTGAAAGAAATGTGTTAAAAGTATGACAGGAGACTCTATGGCAGGGTAGTCTATTCAGACAGTGGAGCTAGGATCAGACCAAGGAGGCAGGTACACAGAGAAACATGCTTCAGTTCAGAAACCAAGAGAAAGGGTAGAGGGCAGTGATGGGAGGAAGGGCACCAGGTCTCAGGCAAGGTGGTAGGTACATTTGCCTGGCTTTGCAAGTCCAATTAACTGAGTCTGGCAGAGAGCAGGTTTACTAGTTTTCTGTCACTGCTGTAACGTTATCACACATTTAGTGGCTTCAAACAACACGCATTTGTTCTCTAGGTCAGAATTCTTAAAGTCCGAAGTCCAGGATGGGTATTAGCTGGTTAAAAATGAGACCTCCATTTGGAAGTGTCATGGGCGTTTCAAACTTAACATGTCCCAAATGGAGGTCCTGCTTTCAGCCCAAACCTGCTTTTCTGGCTGTCTCCCTCATCTCATTAAAAAGCAATTCTATTCTGAAATTGCCCAGGTCAAAAACTCTGGACGCTTCCTCAAGTCTTCTTATATGACCCACTCAGCAAATCTGATCGGCTCTGCCTTTAAAATTATGTAATTAGAATCTGATTATTTCTCCCCGACTCTAGCTTGGATTCCTGCAGTAGCATTTTAAACTGGTTTTGCTTCTTCTACTCATCTTCTGTTTTAATGTGCCCTCTGTGCAGCAGTCAGGGTGCCGCTGCTAACATGTAAGCCAGATCTGCTGCTCCTCTGGTCCCCAGTTGGCCCATTTCACTCAGAGTCAAAGCCAAAGGCCTTCTTAGGGCCGAAGAGGGTAGGTAGGCCCATCACTCTGGCCCCCTCCCCCATGCTTATTTACCTCATAAGCTGTTTGGACCAATACATCATCAGATACTGAAAGCTTCCTACCTGTCCGTAGTATCGGGCCATCCTTGGTCATGAAGGCAGATTTCAGGTCAAACAGGGGCACCTGGTCCTCCACATCCACTGGCTCACCCTGCCTTCTCAAAACCTCATTGTGATGGCCACCAGAGTCTGAGTAGTGGGGCTTTTTCTGTCTACCTCAAAACATTGATAGAGCCCTGGCTGATGTGGCTCAGTGGATTGAGTGCCAGCCTGTGAACCATGGGGTTGCTGATTTGATTCCTGGTCTAGGGCATATGCCTGGGTTGAGGGTTAGGTGACTGGGAGGGGGCACTTGAGAGGCAACCATACATTGATGTTTCTCTCCCTCTTTCTCCCTCTCTTCCCCTCTCTAAAGGTAAATAAATAAAATCTTAAAAGAAAAAATGTTGATAGAAAGAGATTTCTCTACTGGGTTCTATGCTCCCCAAAACCAATGACAAGCCCAAGGGCATCTTCTGGTTCTGCTGCTCTTATACCCAGTCAGAAGTGGCAGCTGCTGGTGTCATACAAACCAGTCGTTGGAGTTTGAAGAGGGAGCAGAAGTTCCTAGAAAAAGGAAATCGGAGGGAGTGGTTTCTATCTTATGTTAACTCTATCAGTTTTCCAACATCTTTCTGCTCAGTTGGCCATTCCTGGGGCTTTTGTGCAGGAGAAAACATCTTTGAGAACAAGTGTTCTTTACTATTGAATTCAGCAGCTGGTAATGAGGAGCAGGATGCAGACAAAACCTTTCCTTACAGGATGTCAGGGCAGGTGCAGTGAGGTCTGTACCTCCTCTTGCACTGTTCTTGGTACCTAGATGGTTTCAATGAATGTTTTTTGAACTGAACTGACACATTTAAAAAAGTTAAAGAATATATCAGATGATAAATCAATCACACACAAATAAGGCCTTGAAAACACACATTTTATTACTACTTGAATTCTATGTCAGTGTAGCCAAGGGAGCTGAGAAGGGGCTAAGATCAGCCAAGGGCCTTTTAGGACATCTGAGGGGTTGATGTGTAATGAATGTTCTGCTTTTGTCTGATAGGTTATCGCTTGTGAGCAACAGTATGACTCTTCCTATGACGCACGCTGTGACGTCTGGTCCTTGGGGATTACAGCTATTGAGCTGGGGGACGGAGACCCTCCCCTCTTTGACATGCATCCTGTGAAAACGCTCTTTAAGATTCCAAGGTAGGACACGAGATGGCGCTCTTGGCTCGTAGGTTCTCTGGGAAAGCAGCTGTAGCGGGAATGACCGTTCGTAAACAATTTCCGAATCTCTGAAAGCCTGCTTGTGAAATGTACAGTATTTCTTTTAGGGGCAAAAAGAGGAAAGGGGGAAGAGGACATTCTTGAAAGATAATATATCCCAAGGAACAATGTTACTTTGTTATAACAACTGCATATTTTCAGTATGTACTCCAGTTTTTGAGATGTTCGTTTTTGGCACTTTGGATGAGAAGACTACAACTGCAATTTCGGATTAAGCAATCTGTCTAAATAGTGTGTATTGTTTTAAATTATATAATTACTTTCTTGTTTGAATCTTTCTTGAATATTCAGGAAAATTTGGGGATAAAAAATGTGTATCATATTTTTGTATCCACTCAGACCAGCACTAAAAAATATTTTTTTAAAAAAAATTGCTTCAGTCATATAACTGTCTCTCCATCCCTTAATTTCTGTCTAATGGAAAATTGTGCTGGAAGAGTGGTCTGTTTGGAGTGTGTTTAAATGCCAGTATATTTTCTATTGTGTGTATTCATTAGGGGCTTGTACAAGAGGTTTGGTTGTTTGTCTTTCATCAGAATCCTGCTGGTGTTCAGCCAGCTGGAGAAGCTCTCTGGGAGCTCCTTCCCAGCCAGGCTGCAGGTTGAGAGATTTGTACCTTTCACATTTCTCCTTCAAAGGGAGGCTCTGGGCGGGCTGTGAGCTGTTTAACCACTTGGACAAAACAAGTGTTAACCTTTCCTTATCTGCACAATCACACAGCTATCACAGCCTTTAAAAATTTCTCCTGATTGCAATTTGCATTTCTGATTAGGTCTATTTATATGCAGATGAGGCTCTGTGGCATTCATCATTATAATGTTATGTTTTATACCTAATCCAGATGTGAACAACCAACCACCCACCATTATTCCAAAAATGATTCCCACTCAAGACAGGGTTGGTCTTTTCACCTTTTCCAAAGTACAAAAACAGGTCATGGTGTTTAGAAGAGCAGACAAAGCTCCTGGCTTTTAAGATTAATAGTCTCGTGGGGAAAAAAAGTCTGCTGAAGGTTTAGAACAATGTAAGATGCAGGGCCGCAAAACAGTATTGTACACCGCAACAAGTCAGAATATAAGAAATGGTGTCTGGGATGATTTGTGTATGTGCTTTGATTTTTTTTGTACAAATGATTTACTCTTCACCATTTATTTAATGTGGCCACATAGTTTCCCAAGTATCAGAATTAAAGTGTGGCTTCTGATTAGCAAGATGTATGTACTTTTGATAAGAGGTCATCTCCTTGGGTATATATTTTTCTTTTCTTTTTTAGTGTGTGCTTGTGTACAGACCAACTGTTCAAATATTTCACAGGATGATAAGTGTAAGGCAGCTTAGAAGGGAGGTGTGTGTGTTCACATAGACCCTTCATCTCCATCCACTCCTCTTAGCTTGCTTCTGTGCCCAGCCCAGCCTCCGGTCTCTAAGAATCTCCATACCTTTGCTCCTGTCACTTCTTCCCTCTTGGGAGAAGCCTTCAGATCTGAAACACAAGTGACCAAGCCCCCCCGTTGCCTGCCTCAGGACAGGGCAAACCGCAGGAACAGGATGTTTGCTAGGAAAGGGTCTGAGGGGCGACAAGAACCTTCATCCCGACGGAGGTTGAAGCTTTCTTTCTCTCCTTCTGTCACCTCCTGGCCTTTTACCATCTCTTGGTTCCTGTGCAAGTGACAAATCCGATTGAACGAGGGGCTGTCAGCAATCATCACCGAGCAGCTCCTCAGTGTGATTGCTGTGCCCAGCACTGGCCATTGTCACAACCAACTTGACATTCCTGGGCAGGAAGGACAGAAGGTTTTCTTTTTTAAATGGAGCGTATTTGCATACACTGCCCAGCTTTTGTATTCACCAGTTTATTTATTTAAAAATTACCCTGTGGATTCAAAATCATGCTGTTCTCTTATGAAGGATTGTGGATTGACCATGTGTGTCCGTACTATTTTAATTTTGAGGGCTGAAAATGTATCCTTTCCTCAGAACAGCTCTTTGATGGAGAGGGGAGAAATGAAGCACATGTTTTAAATAGACACTCATATTATTTACCTGTGTGTTTCATGAGGATCTCAGTCTCTCTCATTCCCTCTCAGTATTTTCTTTCCAAATGGAGACGAGCCAGTGACATTCACACAGATCCTTTGAATCCGTTTGTCTTCAGAATTTTTTCTTCCTATTTGGTTATGAGTGTTTTCCTTCTGTACTTCTCTTCAGTTAGACACTGAAGTCGGCTTCAGGGTACTCTGGGGGCCAGAATACTGTGCTGCTTCCTCTTCTGGCCTTCCTCACTTGCCTCTTCTCTCTAACCCTTTCCTTGCTGGAAATAAATTGAATGAATTACCAAGTAAGGGAAGAAAAGAAAACCTTGACTGAGTCAGGTAAGAAGTGACTTTCACAAGTTGTAAAGGACTTACAAATTAATGAAGTGCTGCTTACATGTGAGGTGAGAGCCTCAGATGTCAACAAAGCAGGTAATTGCACAGGTTCCCTGGGCACTGTCAGAAAATCTGAAGCGAGACCTGCCTGGCTGTGGTTGATTTGTCTGCACTCAGGTCTCCTTGCTCTTCCCCTCTCTGCCTCCACCCACCTCTCCTTCCTTTTGACCTTCACTTTGGAAGATGACACAGGGAGCATTTGTGACCTGTCTTTGAAATGCTGTGTGACTCGCAGTCTTTCCTACGTTGCAACCCCACAGAAATTATCTTCTGATTGGCAGAGCATCCACTCTTTCCTGAACCTGTCAGCATGTGTCAGCTTGTCTAATGTCTTTGCTCCCAAAAAGTCACCCCTCTGACAGTTGCTGCTCTGTTTGCTGGAATTTTCTCTAGGAGTTAGAAGAGAGGAAGAGAATGAAAACAGTGTCGCTTGGCGTCCGTGGGTTTGACAGCCTCGCTTCACGGCTCTCTCTGGAGGACTCCTTTAAAATTCCAAAGTCTCAGAAGGATCTTGCAGATGACCTGGATATATTTTTCACTTAAAAAAAGAGATCTGTTTTGTAGATGTAATTGCAAAAACCCATAGAGTTAGAAGAAATATACAGTTATGTTGGTCTCTTGGCAACCATTTGTCTTTCATTAACTTAGAGTCTTTGTCTAATGACCTATTTGACCTCCACAGGTGGGGATCCAGAAGGCAGTGGGGACCACTGTGGGACAAGGACTTAGAGCTGTGTTTCCTGCGCATTCATTTGGGCCCAGATAGTGACTGTCTCCCCAGTGCCTTACTGCACATTGAGCACTTCCACTTCATTCCTGTGGGAAAACGCAGGATGTTTTCGAGATTCTCTGCAGAAATGTTCTTGGCCACAGGCGGATGGGACAGAATGGCCTGAGCATTCCAGTCCCAGAAGCCAGTGCTTTCTCCTTCCTACAGAGAAGTCTCTCCGCAGTAAATGATTCAAGGGAAGGAGAACTCATAGTAATTACCAGTTCGCATTTGGGCTTGTTTTCCTCACCAAATTTCAGTTCTTTGAAACTGTACCCAACTATATTAGTTCCCTAGGGTTGCCACAACAATGTACCACAAACTAGGTGGCTTAGAACAACAGAAATGTGTTCTCTCCCAGTTCTAGAGGCCAAAGGTCCAAAATCAGGATGCTGGCAGGGCCGTGCCCCCTCTGAAGGCTCCAGAGGAGAGTCCATCATTGCCCCTGCCAGGTTCTGGTGGTTTCTGGCATTCCTTGGTTGGTTGCAGCGTACCTCCAGTCCCTGCCTACATTTGCATGTGGCTTTCTTCCCTGTCTCTCTTTGTCGTCTTCTTTTCTGTCTTGTCCAATTAGGACACTTGTCGTTGGATTTAGGGCCCGTCCTAATCCAGGACGATCTCATCTCGAGATCTTTGTCTTAATTACCTCAGCAAAAGAGCATGATTCAAAATGAAGTCATATTCTCAGGTTCCAAGGGGACATATCCTTTGATAACCATAATTCAACTTATTATGCCAATCAACTTTAATGTTTACCAGATTCTCTGAGAAACCAATTTGGGTACAAAAGGTAGGGCAATTAGCCAAATGACGATGTAAAAATAGTAACTTAAGTTTATCTAGTGCTCACTATGTGGCAGGCACAGTTCTACATGTTTCAGAACGTAAGTGCGTTTGGGACCCACGGTGACCTTGTGAGGTAGGTAGTGTCCCCACCCTTTTTTCTAGGGTAGAAAACTGGAAGTCCAGGGCGGAAGCCCCTTGGCCTGTACCTATAGAGGAAAAAAATGACATGAATCTGAGAAGTTTGACTCCAGAGCCAACATGTTTTGCAACTAGATTGAAAAATTAAAGCCCTTTCTTAAATTATATGTTTTTGTTGATTAATTATGAATTGAGCACCCAGGGGACTGGATACAGAAATGAATAGGACATCCTAGCCTTTAAGAAGCTTACAGTCCAGATTTTTCTTCCTGCTCCCAATTTTAAACTTATGCTGTAAACCAGGGAGTTAGACTTTTATTAGCATTAATAATTGCATAAGTCAAGGAATGGAGGAATAGAAATCAAGAGTATTATCATAGGTGAACACAGGTCCTCCTTTGCTCATTGATTTATGACCCTTAAGTCAGAAATCCCTCCCTTTCCAGACTCCCCTTAAGCAACTGTCTTTTAGTTCCTAATTTAGAACGCTTAAGACAGGTGTTTAAAGTAAAAAATTGCAGAACATGTGTTATGTAAAAGCAGAGAGATATTTCAAGTTATCATTATTGGTCCCCAGAAATTTTTGTCCCATTCTATTCTCCTTGCAAAACCTGCACCTGCTGCATCAGGGCTATTTCTGGCAGAGCCAGCGTCTCTTCCCGCTTCACCTCCTTTTGCCTTTTCAGTGAGAAAAGCTCACTTTGGTTTTGTGCTAAGTGGAAATCTGTTTCTGGCATCCTGAGTTGGAAAGCTTTTTCTCATGGAAACTGTATCAATGATTATTCAGGAGGAGGCTATATAACACCTGAAGTTTTCACTTTGGTTATGTTATTAGACTCTTGTGGCCAATCAGAGTTTTATGGTTGAGTCTGAAGACGTTACCTATCTCTAGAACTTTATGCTTAGGCAGTAAAAAACGCTTTTGAAGCTCTAACCTACCCATTTACCAAAGTGCTTTGAAACACAATCTGCTGCGAGTTGGGGCATGTCTGTGCCTTCTACCTAGAACATCACTCTAAGTCAACCTTGGGTTGAGTGCTTGAGTTACAAGATGAATAAGACAGGATTTTTCTTCTCTCAAGGAGAAGATAGTCTTATGGTATCTCCTCCTACTCAATAGTAAAGGTGAACTGGGCAGAAGTTGGGTAGTAAGAAAGAGTTGCTAGGAGGAGAAATATAAAAGAATACTCTTGGGCTGCCCACATGAAGTGGGTGGAGGGACTCAGGCTAAATTGTCACTTGAAATATTGTGAATCAAACAGAAAGGTTTCTTTAGGGACTTAATGCCTATAACTGACTCTTTTTAAAAAAAAAACAAACTCCTTTTTAGATAGAGTGAGAGAAACATCTATGTGCAAGAGAAACTTCCATAGGCTGCCTCTCTCAGCACAACCCCCCAGTGGACCCCTGGCCTGCAACTCAGACATGTGCCCTGACTGGGAATCAAATCAGCGACCTTTCTGTTCACAGTCCCTTGCCCAACCCATGGAGCCACACCAGCCAGGGCTATAACTGACTCTTGTTCTGAAACAGAATCTTTGGGTTGAATTTTCATCTAATTTCTTCTGAATCTATTATTTTTTAAAGGTAAAGATTTCTTTTATTCCGACTTTTCTAAGTCACAGGCCATATTGTTCCTACATGGGAAGCCTGCTCTGCAGCTGGGAGAGGATGCAGAGGCAGCAGGGAGCCCTGAGTCACCAGTAATTGTCTTACTATTACAGAGTTGTCACAGGACATTTTCCCTTGGGGCTGTGAAATATAGGAAAAGAAATTAAAACTAGACTATTGTTGTTAGAATGTAATGAGGGAGGGAGGTGGCTGTGTAATGGCACAGTCAGGCTGGATTCGCCCCAGAGAATTCTGGTTTCTCCTCACCAACCCAGGTCACCTGCTATTGGTCTTTTGGGCAGCTGACCCTCACAATCTCAGCTTCACTCATAAAGCAAGACAAGCTAGACTTTTTGCATCATTTAGCATATATTGAGTGCCCAACAGCAAAAAAAAAAAAAGATTTTGAAATACTCCAATAGAAAAACAGTAGTCTTTTATGGCTCTTTTTCTTTCTTTGGGAGATCTCTAGTATGTTTCAATGCATTGTGGTCCCTATTCCTCAGGATATTTCCAGGGGTGCCCCCTCCCCCTGGGGTTTCCTCTCCATTTCTTTGGGAACACAGTAGCTGGAGGCAGCTGGCAGAAATGCCCCAGAAGGCTTCCACTCTGTGGAACATGTTTCCAAACTCTTCTTTAATTTGAGTTGAGCAGCTGGGGCTGTTAGTTCCTGTGGAGGTGCAGCTTGCTGCATGCCTCGCTCCCCCAACCCTGAGTTCTGGTAGGTAGAGAGAGTTTAGCTTTTCAAGGTTTTATTTGGGGATCAGATACAAAGCAGGAGCATGCCTTCAGGGACTTCTAGTCCCTGCCCATCCATGCTGAGTAAGAAGCCCTGGTGAGAGAAGGGAAAGGCCAGAGGAGGAGCCGTGTTGACCTAGAGCACTACGAGTGCTTTTGCCCTTATTACTCTGATTTCATTATTTTGGCACCACTCATTTGGGCTAATTCCACCTTAGCTCCTAAGTGATGGGAAAGATGATCAAAGAGGGTAGACAAGGAAACAGAGCCCAAAATAGTACCAAAGGGTTTGAGGCACCTTAGTTTCCTCTTGATTCCAGAGAAAACGAGGGAATAAAGGTGAGGAATAGTTACAAACTGCCTTCATGGGGTGGCTTAATGGTAGGGCAGGAGCAACACAGGGTGAAGAGAGATAAGGTGGTCCTCTGGAGGAAGGCTCTTTACAGCTGGGGCTGTCCCTTCCTCCAGAATCAGATGAAGCCAATGCCATCAGAAAGAACATACAGTGTAGTGCTCAAGTATTAGTGTTTGTATCAGTTATCTACTGGTGGGTTACAAACCATCCCCAAGCATAGTTGCTTAAAATAACAATCATTTATTATGTCTTAGGAGTCTGTGGATTGTTGAGGTGGTTCTGTGGATCTTGGCTGGGCTTACTCTTGCATCTGTGATCAGCTGAGGATGTGGCTGGGGGCTGGCTGATCTAGGATGGCCTTGACTAGAATGACTTGGCTCTGCTCCATGTGGTTTCTCATCCTCCAGTAGGCTAGCCAGGGCTATTCTCACATTGGTGATAGGGTTCCACGCATCGATTCTGGAAGAGGTATAAAATTGGACCATTTTTGCAATCAACTTACTACAGTGTTCTACAGTCAGTCTGCATGAGTTCAAATGTGAGCACCATTCTCACCTTCAAGCCGTATGAACTTGACTTTCCCCTCTGTAAAATGGAGATATAACTAGATTCAGCTTCAGAGCATTGTTGTGAGCGTTAATATAAAGTGCTCAGAACAGTACAGGGTAAGCGTTTGACTCTCTCTGGGTGCTACCAAAGAACAAATCTTAAGGACATATTTATGTAGTAAGGGGTTTGCTTTCCCCTTTAGTGCAAGAAGTGAAAACTTCCATTGAAAATAGCCTTGAGATCAATCATTTGAAAGTTTATCTAATTGATTGATTGATGCTTGTGTGGGGAATTAAGAGAGAATGAAGACTGGTTTCTCAATAAATCTTTACTACTTCCACGGCACCTGTCTGGAGGACTCTGTCATAAATATCCATTGTCACCATTTCTTTGTTAACAGACAGATTCCTAAGAGAGGAGAACCCTCCTCCACCTGCCCGCATACACACCCATGAACGTGATGGCAGGAACTGCCCATTGGGGAGCAAAGCTGGCCTCAGCCCCAACTCCCATTAGGTCTACAGTGGGTGGTCCTGCTGTCGTCCTCTGGAGAGAGCTGAGGCTGTAGGGCTTTTCCTCTCCTGTCAGTTTCACCTTTGTGGTGGCATTGCGGTTAGTGGATGAGTTGCGTGATGGGTGCATGGCTGCCTCTCTCTTCAGGGTCCCTTCAGCCCCCTTGAGAGGTGCAACATTCCCTTGGTCCTGAAAATTTCTTGTCCCCAGGTAAAGGTACCATAGTAGGAGTTTTAGACAGAGGGCACTGACTCAAGATTGGGTCTTATTTTGCTCCCATTTTCCCCACCAAGGAGAATGATTTTTTTCCAGTCCATCTTGGAAAGGCTAAAAACTTTGGTAAGGGAGACAGAAACCCAAGCTAGGTGAGGGGATTGTAAGGAGAGCACTTAGCTGTTCCAGGTGAGTTCAAGTTTCTTGGCCGGGAGGAGTGATACCCCAGGTACTGAGAGAATATACAGGTGAGACTACTGACTCACTGCCAGTGATCTTGGAAGAATCCTGGAGAACAGGAACAGTGTTTGAGGAGTGGAAAGGGGAGAATGTGCTCCAGTTCTTCAAAAACGGGAAGAAGGCAGAATGTGCACGTTACCATCTGGTGAGCTTAACTTTCTTTATGGGCTAATTACTATGACGCTTTTTTTCCCTCCTTGAACAGTATATGAATTCTTAGGGCGAAAAAAAGCTGTGATCAGTAGGAATTAGCATGGGTTCACTAAAAATAAGTCATGTCAGACTAATGTCCTTATTTGGTATTATTACAGGACTGGAAGAAATGGGGGCTGTTTTAGACATGATATATTTAGAATTTGGCCCTCAGGTAAAATTTGTTGTGATATTTTTATGGCAAAGATGGGGAAACATAGACTGGAGAACGGTGGCAGTGATGGATCATAGCCCAGGAAGGACCGTATTAAGGGTGCGGGATAATGGTGCCATTGGCACCATGGCGGGGCCAGTCCTGGAGGCCTTGGACAGGGCTCTGCTGACCTTCACGCCTGCTGAATGTTTTAAAATGTGTAACCAGTTGGAGGACATCTGTAGTCTGTCAGTCACATTCATGGAAGGGGTAGCTGATATGCTGGATCATAGACTTGGAGTCCTGAAATATCTCAGTTGGCAAGAACAGTGGGGGGGTCTCTAACAAGCAAATAGGCTCAGAACCTCTGGTTAGCTGTGCAGGCTGAGAGTCATGGCTTAGTAACCCACAGGGGAAAAGTGAATTTAATTGTGGCTGCAAGCCCAGTAAGGGTTAAGCAGTAAGACGACCCCACATGGTTAACATGAGGTTTGGGAGAACAAATACCACCTTCCCCCGACATTGTCTCTGTTCCAACCCTTAGAATGATGTCTCCATTCTGGGCACCACACTCAAACTGCCAAAAGGGAGACTTATCCCAGCAGAACCCTTACAGGCCTGAAGCGGGCATTTCAAATGGATTCAGGTGCCGGTTCTACCCCTGCTCTGCCACCAGTCCATCATGTCACCTCTCAGGGGGGCAAAAGTGGTACTGTGCTTCAGCGGAATGTTTTACACTCAGATAGCAAGGCCTGCAGAAACTGTTTTCTTCGGCATCCTCCCTGCATTCTGTAGGTGCTAATAGAGAGGGATGTGAGTGGTCACCAATGGTAGGCCTGGGGTCATTCCCCACAGCAGGGAGTCTCACCCAGCAGGGGCTCCTTAGTCCTAACGACAGGTTAGAATACCCTGGGAGCTTCACAAAACATCAGCGCCTGGCACCCCCCCACCTCCCGAGATTCCATTGTAATTGGTCTGGAGTCAAGCTCAGCATTTATAGAAATAATCATTAATTTTACAAATACATATTTATTTGTAATAGCATGCATATTGTTTTACATTTTAAAGTTCCCCTAGATGATTTACAGTGCAACCAGGGTTGAGAAAAACTCCCCCTGAAACAACTATCAGGTGTTTGTTTATTTATATTTCAAAACTACGGGGCGTCCCCTGGAAATTCTGGTTCCTGCCTTCCCCACGCTCACCCTGTGGTTGAGAACTGAGAAATGAGAGGCGATACTGATGGGAGTGGGGTGCACATTTACGAAGAAAGCAAATGCAGAAAAGAGGATTCCAGCAGAATAGGCAATGGTGACTGGGGTTGAATTGTGGCTTGTCTCCCACAAAAAGATATGTTGAAGTCCTAATGCCCTAGTACCTCTTATTTGGAAAGAGGCTTATTTTAGAGGTAATTAGCTAGATTAAGGTGAGGTCCTACTGGAACAGAATGGGTCCTTAATCCAATATGACTGGTGTCCCTATAAGAAGAGGTATATTTGGACAGACACACACAGAGACATGTGAAAACAGAGACACAGGAAGATGGCCACAGTGCCACAAGGCAAGGAGTGACTAGGCCACCAGAAGCTGGAAGAGGCAGGAAAGGAGCTTCCCTGAGAGGACTCAAGGGCAGCATGGCTCCAGTGACATTTTGTTTTGGGCATGTGGCCTCCGTAACTGTGAGAAAATGAATTGCTCTTGTTTTAAGCCATCTAGTTTGAGGTACTTTGTTATGGCAGCCTTAGGAAACTAATATAATAACTTGGTCTAGTTCTGAGTGTATTATTCCTGGCGTGTTTCCAAGCGTATGATTAGGGATGGGGGACTTAGGGATTGGAAGGAGATGTTCTGCCTAGCAGAGTCCTGAATGTGTGGAAGGGTTCGATTGGCCAGCCTTCCACTCCATCAATTCCCAGTTGGTATTTCTGTAGAAATCAAGACACTCTCGCCCCGGCTGGTGTGGCTCAGTGGATTGAGTGCAGGCCTGCGAACCAAAGGGTCACCAATTTGACTCCCAGCCAGGGCACGTGCCTGGGTTGCAGGCCAGGTTCCCAGTAGGGGGCACATGAGAGGCAACCACATATTGATGTTTCTCTCCCTCTCTTTCTCCCTCCTTCCCGCTGTCTCTAAAAATAAATAAATAAAATCTTTCGTTAAAAAAAGAAAAGAAATCAAGACACTCTTACATAGTGTGTCTTACATAGTGTGCCTGGCAGGAATCAGTTCTCCTCTCCCTTGCTTCAGGCTGCTGAGCCAAGAACTTGCTTCCCATCCAGACGTGCCTGGGCAGGGAGGAGCCTTTCACAGTGTTCAGCGTGGAGAAGGGAGCTCTGCATTTCTTCTCCAAATTTCCCCCAGTCAGGATGTCTGGAATGGAGTGCAGAGTAAAAGAAGATGGCTCTTAACCTTCGATCTTTCCATTCAGAACAAAGGGGATGGTAGGGTAGAAATAGAACTTGTGGCACTGAGAAGTAGCTGTGGTGGCCCATCTGTGACATGTACTGTCAGATGGGTGGTTTTCCAGAAAAGCAAGGTGTCTACCAAGGCAGAACCAAGCACGGTGGAGCATGATCCAAGGAGCAGCACCATCTGCTTCCTGTGCCCCACAGAGTCTTCACACCTGCACAGCCTGCAGACGGGCATCCCGCCTCGGCCTGGTCACAGGGATGAGCAATGGCTTTCCCCAGGCTTCATCCAGATTTTGTCCTTCAGCTCCACATGAAGCTTGTGGCCAATTCAGGGAATGATGACGAGCACTGTGTGTGTGTTGGGGGAGTTGCTTGGGGGATTGGGGAGGGGTCTCCTCTGGGACCTCGTGGCCTTGTTGCTTCCTCTATATCTGAACCCTCAGTTCCTGTTCACTTTGGCCTTACATTCTGGGTGTGAACCCTGGCTTTTCTCTCAGGAGTCCTGGTCCCCTCCTACCCCTCTTTCTGTGCTGCCTGTCCCTTTGGTTGCAAGCTCCTTCCTGCGTGTGGCATTACTTATCAGTCCTGATAGGTGTGGCCTCTCCTTGCTGTCCTTATCCTTTCTTTACTCCTTCCTTTGGAGGAGGGAGGGGATGGGCTGAGGGGGTGGGGTTTGAAGGACTAAGGAGAGGCTTGAAATTAGTCAACTCTAAGCCACCAAGTCACAGGGATCCTGCCTGATTCAGAAATTTCTGGAAGCTGTGCAGCTCTGCATGACAATACTGCCTTATATTTACATGTTTTAAATGTCTTTACACTCAGCCCCATAATAGTAAGATCTGAGCTGCACATCCCATCTTAATTTCCTATTGCTTCTTTAACAAGTTATCACAAACTTAGTGACTTAAAAGAACACAAATGTATTATCTTAGAGTTCACAAAGCGGGATGTCTGAAATGGGCTTCACTGGGTAAAATCAAGGTGTCATCAGGGCTGAGTTCCATTCTGGAGGCTTTGGGAAAATTCATTTTCTTGCCTTTTCCAGCTTCCAGAGGCTGCCTGTATTCCTTGGCTCTTGACCTTTCCTCTGTCTTCAAAGCCAGCAGTGGCTGGTCAAGTCTTTTGCACATTTCATGACTCCAGCTCTTCTTCCCCTTACCGCTTCCCCATTTAGGGATTCCGTGACTATACTGAGTCCACACAGGTAATCTAGGTCCTCTTCCTATTTTAAGGTAAACTGACTAGCAACTATAATTTCATCTGCAACTTTAATTCTTCCTTGCCATGTAACTTTATTTTTTGTTTATGGATAATATTCTGGTTTTTTTAAAAATATATTTTATTGATTATGTTATTGTAGTTGTCCCATTTTTTCCCCTTTGCACCCCTCCACCTGGGTGCCCCCCCATTCCCTCCAGCAATCCTCCCCTTAGCTCATGTCCATGGGTCATGCATGTAAGTTCTTTGGCTTCTCTATTTCCTATACTGTTCTTAACATTCCCCTGTCTATTCTGTACTTACCAATTTGTACTTCTTAATCCCTGTACCTTTTCCCCTATTCTCCCCCTTCTCCCTCCCAGCTGATAACCCTCCAAATGATCTCTATATCTATGATTCTGTTGCTTTTCTGGTTGTTTTCTGTTTGTTTTTTAGATTCAGTTGTTAATAGTTGTAAATTTACTGCCATTTTAATGTTCATAGTTTTGATCTTCTTTTTTGTTTTTTTTTTTCTTAAATAAGTCCCTTTAACATTTCAGGCTTGGTGATGGTGACCTTCTTTAGCTTTACCTTATCTGGGAAGCACTTTATCTGCCCTTCCATTCCAAATGATAGCTTTGCTGGATAAAGTAATCCAGATTGTAGGTCCCTGCTTTTCATCACTTTGAATACTTCTTGCCAGTCCCTTCTAGTCTGTAAAGTTTCTTCTGATAAATCAGCTGACAGTCTTATGGGAACTCCTTTGTAGGGAACTGTACTTTTCTCTTGCTGCTTTTAAGATTCTCTTTAACCTTTAGCATTTTAATTATGGTGTCTCTTGATGTAGTCCTCTTTGGGTCCAACTTGTTTGGGACTCTCTGTGCTTCCTGGACTTGAATGTCTATTGCATTCACCAAATTAGGGAAGTTTTCTTTCATTACTTTTTCAAATAAGTTTTCAATTTCTTGCTCTTCCTCTTTTCCTTCTGGCATCCCTGTGATTCGGATGTTGGTATGTTTGGAGATGTGCCAGAAGCTCCTTATACTATCCTCATTTTTTAAAATTCTTTTTTATTCTTGCTGTTCTGATTGAATGCTTATTTCTTTCTTATGTTCCAAATCATTGATTTGAATCTCAGCATCATCCCCTCCATTGCTAGTTCCCTGTAGATTTTTCTTTATTTCACTTAATGTGACCTTTATTTCTTACTGGATCTTTTTTATGCAGTTGCTATACTCAATGAATTCTTTGAGCATCCTGATAACCAGTATTTTGAACTCTGCATGTGTTAGGTTGGTTATCTCTGTTTCATTTAGTTTTGAGGTTTTGTTCTGTACTTTATTTGGGTCATATTTCTTTGTCTCCTCAATTTGGCAGCCTCCCTGTGTATGTTTCTATGTATTAGGTGTAGCTGCTTTTGGCTTCTTGTCTTAGTGGTGTGGCCTATTATAGAAAAGGCATCTGTAAATTGTGTGGGGCAGAGCCTTAGGTAATTTCCAGGGCAGGGCAAGCCACTTCACTGTTTTGTGGCTGTGTGTGTGGGGAGGGCTCAGAGAGTGGACAATGCCACTACCTGGCTTCTGGAGGTTTGCCTGGCACTTGCCCTGTTTCCAGTCACTTCACTTATTCCCCTTATGTGACTGGTGCCCTTTCTGCTGTTGTCCTGGTGCTGAATCCTAGAGGGGGTGGGTTTGTGTAAGTCCTAAGTCCATGCAGGCCCTTTAAGAGAAGTCTCCTAAGAATCCAGGAGTTTATTCTGCTGCCCCAACCCCCACTGGTTTTTCCAACCAGAAGTTATGAGGATTTATGTTTCTGATGCTGAAACCCTGGACTATGTGGTCTGGCCTAAGGCTGGGATCCTTTGCTTTCAAGATATCCCTCCCAATTTTTATCTACCACACATGAATATGGGACCACTTTTCCTGCTGCTTCTCTGGGCCACACTGGTCTCTGTGCCAATCCACCCATCTTCACCTCTCTTCCCTTTCTACCTGTCTGAATGAATGTAGTTTCTTTAAATCCTTGATTGTTGGACTTCCATGCAGCTTGATTTTCTGACAGTTCTGGGTGTTATTTGTTTTGAGGTCTGGTTGTAATTTTTTCTGTAGTTGTGTGAGGAGGCAAAGTGTGTTTACCTATGCCTCCATCTTGACCAGAAGTCCTCTCCTTTACCATGTAAATTAATATATTCACAGGTTCTGGGGATTAAGACCTGGACATCTTTGGGATCCATTATCTTGCCAAGAACACCCTCCAACACATTGCCCAGGAATTCTTTTTTTTTTTTTTTTGCCCAGGAATTCATAGGAATCCTCAAGAATGTGTTCCATTTGTACCCATGGCTGCTTTGAGCTGCTGTCATTATGTGGCCTCTGCCCACTGACTTCTCTCCTGTCCGGCTCTTCTTTGCCCACACTCTTGTCCATTCACCCACCATTAGAGCACCTGTGCCCGTGGGGCTGCTGGTTCTTGTTACTCCCAAAGCATTCAGTCTCAGGATGCGAAACCACTGGATTCCAGTGAGAAGAAAGGAAGTAGCCCCTCTCCTGAGCTCTGAGCCACACTCTGCCACTTGGGTCCCTGAGCAGCTCTATCTATACCCAGTGCCTCACCATTTTGGTCAGCTTCTTGCCCTCCTCTCTTGACAAAGTGGCATCAAATCCCTCTCGAAAAAGAGGTTCTTATATTTTTATTCTCATTTCTAAAAATCCATCCAAGAAGCCAGAGAGGAAAGAAATCCACACCACCCCTGCACCTTCCTCCACACTTTTCCTGTCCCCAATTTAACCCTTCTTGGTCTCATCAATTACTTAATTAGATACTCTTATTCATATCAATATACATGAGGGAGAAGAGAAATAAAGAAGAGGTATTGACTGTTCCACTGTTCTCCATTGTAGGAGGAAACAATATATACAGGTGCAGAGAGAAAATATTAGGATTTCTATATCTATGTGTTTTTATTCTAAAAACAAGAAACAAGTTATGCTTTCCTGTTACTAAGTATAAATATTGACATTGGTACCTTCACTCACTACAAAAGTTGAGTGATCCTGTCTGGTTTGATCACAGGTAAATCACAGGGGCCTCTACAGCCAAGGGGGCTGAGGACACCACACTTGTGGGATTGATTTTAGAGTCCTAGAAAGCACTGAAATTAAAGAGTGTCTCATTAAGTGGTTACGTGACAAATGCCACCCAGTCTCAACTAAATACAATTTCACAAAGTGACAAGTGGCTCTAAAAGATTTCTGCAAAAAAAAAAAAATAAAAATACCCCTCGGAATCTAATTCTATCAATGCAAGCACAAGTGAGCAGCAGAAAACATGGCTGAGAAGATGACATCTCTCCTTTTAGGACAAGCTCTTCATCAGCCACATGAGGTTAAAAACAACAAGCTAATTAGATCTGCCAAGAAATCATTTTTTAAAAATCAAAATTACCATGAAGACTATCTGAATTATGGCTTTATAACCACCACTGTTAATGAGAAACCTCATTAGTATATATTGTGCAAGAAGGTATTATTATGGTACCATCAAACTTTGACAATCTAACTGCAAAATGTTTTCGCATACTGTTAAAATATTATTTATTTCATTTTACTTGTTTATTTTTAATTTAGTAACACTTGTGTACAATTGATAAGAAAGGAAATTGTTCAGAAAGGAAACCCTTAAAAATTTCTTACTAAAAAAAATTTCTTACTGATAAAGCATACAATCAAAAACGTTTTTGGGACCACTGGTCTAAACCAGTAGCTTTGGGCCGGCCCTAGTTCAGGCACTGTAAATAGTTCTTTTATAATTGTTTGTCCCTTCACAGTTTACATTACTGTATTAAATGTAATGTTTTTGAATCTTCACTGCCACTCTGATAGATCATTTTAGAATTGAGGATTCAGGGCTCAAAAGAGTTATCCTTTGCTCTAAGACACACAGTTGATAAAAGCTAATAAGTGGCAGGGGATGAGTCTCAAGGGGTCTGTAAACCCCCAAGACTGAATGCAAAATGGACCATTTCTAGGAAGATGTTTGTTATGGGTTGAATTGTATTCCTTAAAAAAGGTATGTTGAAGTTCTAACCCCCACTACTGCAGAATGTGACCCTATTTGGAAACAGAGGTAATCAAGTTAAAATGTGGTCATTAGAGTGGGCCCTAATCCAAAATGATTGAAGTCCTTACAAAAAAGAGTTAGGATAATTAAGACACAGAGACACACATACAGAAGGAAGTCAACCTGAGACAGGGAGAACACTGTGTGAAGGCTGCATTTATGCTGCCAAGCCAAGAGACATCTGGGGTACCAGAAGCTGGAAGGGACAAGGAAGAATCCTTCCCCTACAGGATTCAGAGGCTACATGGCCCCACTGACACCATGACTTTGGACTTCTAGCCTCCGGAATTCTGAGACAAGAAATTTCTGTTGTTGTAAGCCATCTAGTTTGTGGTACTTTGTTATGGGAGTCCTAGGAAACTAATTCAATAGTTCATAGCTCTGAAAGGATTCCAAGACCCAAAAGGTTTAAAACCACTGATGTAATACAATGCAGCTGTAACCAGAGGAAGATGCTCAGAGGCTGGGAATAAGTTTCCCTAGGAGATATGGCTAATAAATGTGACAGAAGGGGACGTGGCTTGGAGTGGCAAATATACAATACAATATACAGATGATGTATTATAGAATTGTACACCTGAAACATATAATTTTATTAAGTCATGTCACCCTAATAAATTTAGTAAAAATTTAAAAGAGAGAGAGAGATGTAGCTGAGTCCCACATATTCTGACTGCTAAGTTCAACTTCAAGGCCAGGAGGGGTGAATGTAGGGAAATTGGCTTGTCTCCTTATCACTAGATTTGGTGTCGGTCCTGCCTTGATGGTCCACCTAGGTCTGGCACAGCCCACCATTCTTCCAGTGACTTCAAAGGAACAAATGGAATGTGCATTGCATCTTTGCCTTGATGATGGTGCACTTTCTTGGAGATAATAGTCTCCTTCTGAATCCACTTTCACTCTCTTCCCCAAATTCACATCTTGGCACTTCTGTGTCTATTAAAAAGGAAAAAAATAACCAACTGTAACTAAATATGTATATCAAAGAAATAGTTCATTGCCTTAGTAGTGATATGTTCTTAAACTGGAAAGGGGTTAAAAAAAAATCAGTGCACCTGGGACAAAATTATAAAAAAGGAAAGAATTACCCCAGGGCAAAAAAGTTTGCCAAATGAGTTTGGCAAAATGTAATAAGAGTTTCCTAATTAAAACTATTTTAGTTCTTTAGGGGCATGTGTGTGAGTAGTGACCTACTTTACAAATGGACTATAAATTGATGCAGGGAATTAATTTGTTCAATCATTTGATAAATATCAAGCATATACTGTGATCAGACGCTGTTTCAGGCACAGCAGTGAACAAAACAAATTCCCTGTTCTCATGGAGTTTTAGGGGGGAGAGAAATAATAAACAGAACATACAAGGCCTGTCCAGAAGGTATCCAGCCATGTACTATGATAAATAGAGACATTTACTGAAGAAGATACAAGGTACAAGAAACATTCTACATAGCACAGTGATGCCTCAGTCCCCTTCAAAGTAGGCACCTTAGGACCTCACACAGTTTTCCCAATCACCATCAGCTGCCCCATCGTATTTCCCTGAATCTCATCAACAGTTTGAAATCTTTTCCCTTTCAAAGGTGATTTTAGTCTTGGAAAAAGCCAGGAGTCACATGGTACCAAATCTGGGTTGTAGGGGGGCTGAGTCACCTGGGTGATTTGATGTTTTGCAAAAAACTCTGCACAAGGTGTGATGCATGAGCGGGCATGTTGTTGTGATGAAGCTGCCAATCACCAGTTGCCCATGGGGCAGCCTTCTGAATCATCCAAATAGTTTCCATGGATGAATGTTCAAGCTTAACACAAAATTTGTTGCAGATTTGTTGCTCTTCTCATTCAGTCATTTTGAATGTGATGGCCATACGGTACACATGCTCACTCATTGGACCCTACCTCCCTCACTGACTAGTAAGTGAAGTTGTCATTGTTCACCCATGTGCATTCCAGTCCACTCTCCTTGGATGGCAGGTTCATCCATGTCACACAAACCGTTCTCATTATATTAACAATAGCTGGAGTTTTGCACTTTTTTACAATAAAGTGAGATAAAGGTAATAGTGACAGCTGGGATAGGATTTACTATTATACAGCATGGGGCAAAAGTAGGTTTACAGTTGTTTGTTTGGAAAATAATACAATAATTAATAAATAATAATACAAGAATAAACTCTGTGTTTCGAGTACTCACAACTGTAAAAGGTGCTTTTGCCCCACCCTGTATGAGGTGGTGAGAGAAGACCTCTCTGGATAAGGTAAAGGGTAGAATCTAAAAGGAGTGAGGAAGCAAGCCATGCCTTAGGGGAAAAGGGCAAAGGCCCTGCGGTGAGAAGGAGGCGGGCACATCACAGGAATTGAAAGGAAACCAGATTACAGTGAGAAAGCAGGAGAGGTGTAGGAGATAATGGCAGAGAGAGAGTGCTCCGAGGACAGACCAGGTAAGGCCTTGTAGGCCACTGTAATGATTTTGGGTTTTTCCACAAATGTGATGGAAAGTCATCAGTTTGGAGTACAGAAGTGTCATGGAGAATGGAATCTTGGGGAATGGGGTGGGTGAAGGGAGGTAGGAGTAGAGGCAGGGAGACAAAGTAAGGCTCTTACCTGTACTAATCCAGGTAGTGGAGAGTGGCACCTAGGATAAAGAGAATGGTGAGAAGTAGTTGGATTATGGATATAATTTGAAGGTAGAGATGATAGGGTTGCTGATGGATGTAGGGCGTGAAAGAAAGAGAGGATAGAGTGAAAAATCTCAAAATTGTTGGCTGGAGAAATTGGAAAGTGGGAGTTGCCATTTTCCAAGGTGTGGGGTGGTTGTGGGAGGAGGTGACTTGGGGTGGGCAGGAATCAAGAGTTTTATTTCAGACACTGAGTTTGAAGTGCAAATCTGTCACTTAAGTAGAGATACGGAGTAGACAGTGAGACACGGGGGTCTGGATTCCACAGACACATCAGGACTGGAGACTTAAATGTGAGGGCCATCAGAATATGCATGATATTTCATTTCATGAGTCTAGTAGACTTTACCTGAGCAGTAGGTGTCGATTAAAAGGTAAGATGTTACTTACCTTTTCTAAAGGCTACTCTCTCTCACATTTAGAGATGGGAAAGATGAGGAGAAACCAGGAAAGGAGTTTGAGAAGGTGTGGCCGTTGAGGCCAGAGAACTAAAATAGGGGGTGGTAAACCAAGGAAGGAAGGGTTGAGAGAGAGAGAGGGAATTATCAACTTTATCAAATGCTCATGAGTCAAGTAAGATGAAGATTGACAACTTTTGGATCTGAAGACATGGAGGAAATCGGTGACTCCATGAAGAGCCATTTCGAGGAAGCTGTGGGGATAAAAACCAAATTGGAATGGAGTCTGGGTGCTAGCAATATTCTGTTTCTTGACCTGGGTGGTGGTTACACTATTGTTAGGTTATATGTGATATATTACGAAGTAAAATGTTTTTAAAAGGGAGGGAAATGGAAATAGTGATTATAGACAACTCTTCTGTGATGTCTGCTTTAAAGATGGGGCAGAAAAATGTGATGGTAGCTGGAGAAGGCAACACAGTTTCCAGGTTCCAGTGGTCATTTACACATGTGAGGGTTATAAGAAGGAGCCTGTTACTGTGTGTGCATAAGACGATGGTGTGTGTAATGCATCCACATACCATGTGGTCTTGCATTATGAAGTGTATGAAATATGAAAAATATATTCCAGGGAAATGAATGATGCTATATTTAGCATGATTTAATGCTAAAAGATAAGATTAAAGTGATTTTAATCTGTGTCTTTTGGGTTGAAAATGTCCAAGAATAATATAGATTAGTCAGGCTTAATCAAATGTCAAAATTAAACATATAAGTGTTTAGGATAACTGGAATTAGAATATAGGATAGCATCAATTGAATATAAAAGCATAGGTACCTACAATGTATGAAGGATTGCCCAAACCTGAAGGATTGCTCAGCCAAGCAGAGCTTCTGCCCTTAGGAGCTCCCGACCGACTGGAAACCCCCTTATGTACAAAGTGTGTACATGCGGCAGACGGCAGTGAAGGCGTGCAGGGCTGTGTATGAAAGGAGAGATGATTAACTTCGGCCAAGGAGACCCAGGCAGGCCTGGGTTTGCACCTCGTTTGGGCTGACGCAGTGCGATGGGCGAGGCGGTCCTCAGAACACAGCGAGAGCACGGCAGGGAAAGCAGTGCAACAGTCGGGGCGGGTTGGAAGTGGCAGGGGTGAGAGACAGGACTAGAAAGTTACCTTGAGAATGGAGCGCCAAGGGTTTTGATGGCCAAACAGACCAGTTTGTTGGGACTCTAGAGAACTGAAGCCATGAGGCCTTTTGGAAGAGAACAGTGACAAGAATTCTACCTGTGTTTTAGAAAGATGCCTCTAGAGACAAATGTCATGAGTGTATGTTCATGACATAGTCTTCCCTATAATGAGTCAGCCAGGCAACTGCTTGGCTAGCTGCCTGCTGAGCAGCCCGGCACCAAGGAAGAGGCAAGAGTCGCACACGGTAACTATGCTGTTCACTCCGCTTTCATTGAATGCAGGTTCACTCCAAGTAGAACATCACACATTAACACCCTACTCACACTCCAACAATCTAGGAGAAATATAACACACACAGGCGGCAATCAATGGGGAGTAATGACTCCAAGTCCCAGAGTCTCAGTCTGCAGGTCTGGGAGACAGCACAGTGGGCAAGGGACTTGTCAGCATCTTGCAAAGAAGAATCTCCAGAGCCAGGTGGGCAGCAGGGCAGGTTAAAGTCCTCAGTCCAGCAGGGCAGAGCCTCTGGCGGCCTATGCCAAGGGAGATCAAGGTGGCGTGGAACAGCACTCTGGTGTGTAGAGCTTGGCTGTCTCAGCAGTGGTCTGGAACCCGCCATAGTTATATCTTGAAAATGGAGTACTGCACCCTTCTGGGTCTCTTTGATACATTTCTCGGCACCCCTGCTGGTAAGTGTGGAATTTCTTCAGGAGCCTATCTGTGGGTGGTCCCGCTCTGCAGACACAGCTACTCTGACCATGTGTGCAGGAATCTTACGTTTGTCTCCTTGCCCGAGGTGTCTGCTCTGACCACGTGGGCAGGTGTGTCTCCTTGCCAGATGTGTTTACTCTGATTTAGGTCATTTTCCTCTGGAACCAAAGTGTCATGGCTGGCTGACAGTCATTTTAATTGACATAAATGACTTCACTTTTTTTAATATACTTCATGCTATCTAAATTAGACCAATGCCATTTTATTGGTCCTGCTCTCCACAAGAGTGTAAAGGTGAACAGGAGAAAATGGGAGGAAGGAGAAATGTGAGCGTGTGAAAGCTCACTCCACCATTCATCCCTGCTCACACCTTTGTGCATTGATTGTCTCTGCTATTGGAATGTAAGGGCCTTTGAGGGCTAGGACTGTAACTTTCTGAATCTTTATATGTCATAGCACCTACAAGCAAATCGTATGTGTACTATGTACTCTAAATTTTTTTAAAATAAGTGATTTTGAGGTAACCGAGGATAGGTGTTTCATTAAATAAGTCTGAAAATATAGAAGGAGATAATGGGTTGCTGAAAAGTAGGGAGGGGACAATGAAACTTAGAGAGGCCAAGTGGCGTAGGCTTTTAGAATCAGGCATTTTGGTTATTTATTGCTAGACCAGACAACCTGACCCTTGGCAGCTGCGGATGCTTAGTGGCTTCAACAACAACTTACAGTTTATCGGGATTCTGTGAGTCAGGGACTCAGGCAGGGCTTGGGCCGATGGTTCAGCTGGAGCATGACCTCAGCTGCTGCATTCAGCCAGCAGTTGACAGGGCTGGGAGGTCCAGGAAGTCTTTGCCCACATGCCCCGGGGCTCCTGTGTGGCCTCCTTGCCCCACCTGACTTCCTTAGAGCAGGTGCTCTCAGGTTAGATGAGTTTCCTACATGGCGGCTGGCTTCTCAGTAGACGGAAGCAGAGCTGCAGACCTTGTCAGGCCCAGCCATGACAGTTACACATGTCACCTCTGCCACATTTTACTACTCAGAACAAATCAGGGGGACAGGCCACATTGAAGGGGAAGAAAATAGGCTCCACCTCTCCAGGGGAGGAGTGGCCGAGAATTTGCAGCCATTTTAACCCATTACACAGGCATTCCTGGATTTGAATTCTGCATCTGCCTTGGGCTGGCTGTGTGATTTTGGGTGAGTTATGTGACCTCTCTTAGCTGAGGTAGTATCAACGTTTTGTGCTCTGAGAGAAAGAGACGATATGGCAAAGTGTCCTGGCACACAGCGAGTGCTCAATAAATAGTAGCCACTGTTATTACTAATGTCCCATGTACTTAAAGGACAAATACAGTGAAAATTGGGAAGAGACTATTTGTTGGGTTTGACATTAAGAGACCTTTGGTGGCTGCCTGGTTTTGGGAGAGAGCAGTAGCCAGGCGAGGAGCAAAGGGCAACAGCAAAAGTTAAGCTGTAAGTGGATTTCAGGGCAAAAGCACAGCTCATCAGTAAAAGGGGAAATTAAGTGAAAGGGGCCATCAGTGGGAAAATCGGGTTAAGCAGAAGGGCAAGAGGAGAGGTGGAAAATGGAGATTTGTGAGAGGAGATCATTGATGAGGGCAAGGTTTTTAAAAAGGTTAGGATTTTAAGGATTCATTCCTGTTTAGAATGCTGTGATTATGGATGAGAAAGTTGTTGGGGGCTGCTTTGTCAACAGCCCCCCATCTCTTCATTTAACTTTTCTAGCCCTCTCAGCCCCCAAGGTTTTTCTCTAGTTGGAGACAGACACTTAGAGAATATGCAGCTCCTCTAGACTGAAGTCTTGGCCTTAATTTCAGAGCAGTCTGAATCCTTCGACAACAAATCACACCACTGGAGACTCCAGAACTCTGAAAAGGTTTATGGATTCCAAAAAGATTCTAAAAGAAAGCACTCTTCTGTGTAATTTGGAAGGCAAATGTGATGAAAATCTACATTATATGTAAATTTGGGAATAATTATAGCATAGCTGTGGCCAAAACCAGCAAATCAGAGTTATTAGGAACCAGCCAGGGACCCAGATGCCCATGCCGAGGTGTGGGTGGTCATATCAGAGGGCACTGAAGGTCAGGTTAGGCAGGGGCCAGGACACCAAGTGAAGGGGCTGTCAGGTCAGAGGGATGGCAAACTAAGAACTTCAAGGTCGGCAGAGATAGGGAGTTAAAGGGTTTTAGTCACTTAGTTAAACTATAGCCCAGGTGATACCAGACTTTGTTGCTTGAAGAAAATATGTGATCCTACTGAGGGCTCACTTTTAGCTCCCACTTTCTCACCTTGATTTCTCTCTTCTCTCTAATTAGGTATCCATCTCTTTATCACTTGGATCCTTCTAAAAGTATTTAAGGCCATTTACAAACACATACTGTGCAACAGCATGGAAACATGAGAGAAGGAATTTTGCACCAACTAGGAAACAGACAGGAAAAAGATTAAGCCAAGAGGAGGTTGATAAGCAAAATACACACCATATTTTCTTATTCACCCAAAGACCACACGTTTGTTTCTGAGCTTCCTAGCTGCCAAGGCAAAGAGTGAAATAAAAATCAGTTACATGATTTGCAGCATTCAGAAGATTAAAAACAAGGAGATGCTCAGGGTGGGTAGTAAATAATGTCTTCACTATCATCTTTATGGTAAATCCAACAATAGTGTTTCAACGTAGAGAGACATATATCAATCAATCTTATGTGACTATAAAAAAATTCAGTTGAAATTAATAAAACAACGCAGGCCACATGTATAGCTCTCTGGTGACTTGGCCTAATACAGGATTAAATTTTTGGATTTTCTAAAGTAATGGATTAAATAAATATCCACCTTGACTATGAAAGAAAACACATCTAAAGTCAATAAAACATATAATTTTAATTTTTAAACTCACTTTAATCCATGTCATTTTCTGTTTTTTTTTCTCTGAATTAAATGAATTTCTAAACAACTGATGAAGTTGGTTTGTAGTTGGTTATAAACTAATTATGACTTGTTTTAGATAAGATCGGGCATGTTCAGAGTAGTATGGCCATAGAGCAGGGGTGTCAAACTCATTTTCACCGGGGGCCACATCAGCCTTGTGGTTCCCTTCAAAGGGCCGAAATAATTTTAGGACTGTATAAATGTAACTACTCCTTAACTGTTAAGGAGTTGAAATTACATTCGGCCCTTTGAAGGCAACCACAAGGCTGATGTGGCCCCCGGTGAAAATGAGTTTGACACCCCTGTCATAGATTCATTATGACTTGTTTTAGAATATTCTCAAGTAATCCTTCCTATGGCTCATCTATTTCTTAATGGTTTTTGTGTTTAAAAGAAAACAACTTTGTGCATAGAAATGTATTTATCACCCTCTTCCTTTGTCAAGTGGGGAAGTGAAAGGACTGCCACAAACGAGGGAGGGAGGTCCCAGTTCTATGACAACTAGGAATCTGCAGAGGGTTTACCCTCTTAGTTCATGACAGACTGTCATCCATGGAGTCAGAAATTCAAGGAAGGCAATAAAAGCTCTAAATGGTCTTATGCTGCTCTTAAAAAGCTTCTTTTGATGGTAAAAAGTCTAAAACAGAGGACAAGGTGATTGAAGGAAGGAGTCCTGTTGGCAACTCATGAAATTATTGAATTAAATATTGAGTAATACGGGGTCATGTGCTTAAAACTTTGCTTTTCTTCATAGCAATTCATTCAATTTATTGAACGTCTTTGCCTATTTGTAGCTCTACTGCAAACGTGGTCACTGTAGAGGATGAGAAGACAAATTTAAATTGCAGACGCACCCACTGCTCTTTAGTCTTACAGTCCCCTGGTTGCAGAGGCAGGAAACAGTTAGACAGTGCGACCGTAAGGGTATAAAGGACTGCAACCGAGCAAGACTTGGACGGAGAGAAAATATTTGCAACATATATAACAGTTAATATTGATACTATATAAAGAACTCCTTCAATTAAGTAAGAAAAAGACAGTCCGATTGGACAAAAGAGCAAAAGGATAGCGATTGGAATTCCACAGAGGAAATATAAATGGTCATTGAAAATACGACAAGGCGCTCAAACTGTTCAAATCACTGTACATAGAATTCGAGAAAACGTGAAATAAAAGAATGGTGCACAGGTGAGCTGCTTCAGAGGGGCACCTGAGGCACCTGAGTCCAGCTCAGTGGAGGAGTTGGGATGGGCAGCTCTGCCCAGGGGAAGGTGCGATACCAGCTAGGACTGGCCGTTTGCTCAGGTGGTCGCACGTCTGTCTCACAGGCATGTTCTTAATGTGAGCGATTCCTACATACCCGAATTGAGTCTGGTGTTTAAAGATGTGTACTGTTCATGTGACAGTGCCCCCAGACATTTTGTCTGGGGCTTCGGAGATAGTCTATGGAAAAAGCTGGCTCAGTTGTCCATATTTAGTAGGTAGGTTTCCAAAATAGCCTAGTCCTAAGAGATATGCAAAGGTAATTTTGAGTGTACATGGTTTTCACCGTTTACCTGTTTAAAATCTGTGCTTGCCCCAGCTTCTACCCCTAGGTAACATGTGATTCTACTATGCCATTTTTTACTATGCCACTGTTATTTTTCTACATTTTATCACTTATTAGATTGGTAAAAGTGGGAAGGATTGCTCATCATAAGTGCTGGTGAAAATGTGAGGTGGGGAGCATTACCACTCTTGGTGGGAATATTGGTAAAGCCTTTGGAGGGCAATTTGTCAGTACTTGTCAAAATATGAAGGAAAAAAACCCCTTTGGCACGGCAATTTCACTCAGAATTCATAAGTCATCAAGGGGACGCACCAGAACGTTCATGGCAGTTTTTGTCTTAGGAAAAACTGTGAGCAGGGAAAGGGCTAAACAACCATGATATAAACATTCTATGAAATAATATATATTCATTTAAAAGAATATATAGATCTGTATGTCATGAGCTGGAAAGTCTTTGAAAACAGAAATTAGTAAACTTTAGTGTGATTAGAATCACCCACAGGACTTGTTAAAACACAGTCTGCTGGGCCTCGCACCCAGAGTTTCTGAACCAGGACTGGTGGGGGACAGGACTGGAAGAATTTTTAATCAAGTTCAGGTGATAATGATGCTCCTAGGCAGAGGTCCACACTTTGAGAACAACTATTCCAAACCTCAGTGTTCAATGGGGAGAAGTCAAATGGCAGGCTATTATATACAATATGGTCCTTGTTACTGTAAATATTTGAATGGACATAAACTCATGAAAAAAGGTTCAAAGGATTCAGAAGTGAGAAGGACCTCTTCCTTTTCTCCTTAAAGTACTACATATTTTAATGTTTGTTAAGGGGGTAAAGAAATGGATGGGTGAGGCACAGGGAATATAGAAGTGGTGAGCATGCGTTAGCTCTGAAGCCTCTAATTGGAATGATAATAAATATTATCATTTTGTTTCTCAATGCACATTTTCTTTCAACAAAATAGAATTGTATAGGTAGCCCATAAATCTTTTGAATAGGGGGCCTGCGGTGCCTACAGATATAGATAAATCACACTGAGAGGACACTGAACCATGAAATGATTCTGTTAACATGTCATCTGTGTAGAATATATTTTCAAATCTCCAACAGAAGGGCCTAAATTATGAAGGGAGGTGGCCTCGCAAAGTTGATACTTCAGTGCTTGGCACTTTTAGCCTTCCCCATCTGCTGCTTCTGCTTGTGTCAGGCCAGGCCGTGGGTAGATCATGACATGGCCTAGTGATAAGACACTGGAAGTGACGTGTCAGTTCTACTTGTCTGCTCTTACTAAGAAATTGTGAAAATTGCTGAGTCAAAATGAGACTCTTGACCACACAGTTCTTGCTTTGTGTCCAGCACAGATGCTGATACTACTACAATGGATTTGGAAACCAACCTTAAAATAAATGGCTTTTGTTCTCAAGTTGCTTTGAACATAGCTCCAGGATTTGGGGTGGGGACTAGAAATTTTGAATGGCCTGTTTGTACCTGGGTTACAGTAAACAACAGTGTGAAAATAGTTCTTTGTGTCTAGGAACCTTGCTGATGCCAGCCGATGGGTGAGGTACTGTTATTTTTCTGCATATTGTCTCAATGCCCTGAGCACGAGTGACTTACCACTGTTTCTGAATGAGGATGAAAGAGAACACTTCATTTCTGACTTGGCCCATGGAATGGGGCTACCCAAATGGGTTTCAAAACCAGGAGCATCAGCATCACTTGGGAGCATGTTAGAAATGCAAATTCTCAGGCTCTACTCCAGGCCTACTGAACTGGCCTACTTTGAGGGTGGGGCCCAGTCATCCGTGGTTTAACAAGCCCTGTAGGTGATTCTGGTGTTCCTTAAGGCTTGAGGACATCAGGATGGACCATTTTTCCTTGGCTCCTTTCCAAGCCTTCTACCACTGCTGGGGTGCTGTCCCTCAGCTCCCCAACTGGTCTCCCTGCCTCCATTCTCCATCTCACTGCCAACCTTGGTGTTGGACTGAGGACTGCCTGGAGCCAAGGCAGCAGGGGTCCTCTCAACTCTCTGTAGTCTTGTCTGTCTCACCCAATAAACATCCAGGGGTTGGGGTCAAACATCTCACCGATAATTAACAGACTGATTTCACCTGAAGCAAACCTTCTGTGTTACTTGCTTGGGAACTGGAGGAAAAGGGAGGGATCTGAGGATTCTGGCACCCTGAGCCCTCGCTGTACATCATCCCAACAAGCCTAAGTTCTTCCTCTTGCCTTAAGTCTCGGAATGACCTATGATTGCCCATAGGATATAGTTCAGATCTCCTGTTACAGTCTATAAGGCCCTTCATATTCTGGTTCCTACTTGCTTTCTCTTTGTTACCGACCCTTCTGAGTCAGGGACCAAACCAATGCCCTTCTGCCCAGTGCCATTTGTGCCAATAGAATGAGTCTAAGTTCAGTAAAGCAAAGCAGAGACTTTATTCTTTGATCAAGGCATGGAGGAGAACGAGCTCATACCCTACATGGCACCTTGTCCTCAACTGGGAAGGAGCCTGCTGTTTCATAGGCTGTGGCGTGGAGTGATCACGATCTTTCAGGGATGTGTAGTTCATTCTCCTGTTGCTCTCAGCCCTTCTGTACAGAGTGCTTTTTACACGTGATGCCCCTTCCCGTCTCGGTCTTTGTGCTTAGCGCCTTGGTCTTGCAGTCAGGAATCCTTTTCAGTTTCTGTAAGAAAGCTGGGCTCATGATATGGTTTAGGTCTTGAGAAATGTTAGGCCCCTTTAGATGATAGCCTGGTGACATCTCGACATGCCCAAATGCAGCCTGCTCTCCAGTCATATCAAATTCAGCTCTCTCAGGAAACGTGCTTTTTCATGGTTCTTTCCTTTTTTCTCATTCTGTATCCTCAGCCTGGAATGCTCACTGCCCTCATGCTCTCACTCCATCTTTCACATTCCCCCTGGACCCTGCCACTAGCTACATAGTGACCGTCCTCTAGAACCCAGCTCATGTGTCACCTGCTCTGTGAAGCCCTCTTCAAATCCATCAAGCAGGATTAGACTCGTGTATTTATCTCAAGATTGGTCTAATAACTTTTTGTGACAATTGTCTTACTCCTGAAGTAAGAATTATCTAACCTTGCAATAAGTCCAATCTCCTAGGCCTTGGGTGGTAATAAGAGGCCTTGGAGACTTCACTTTAAATGGAAGGGCAGCTGGGAAAGCCATAGATGGTGGTCCTGGGCCAATCAGTTTCCTTTCTTGGAAATCTTAACTAAGACATGGAGTGCCATTCCAATTGGTGGTATAGCAGAATACCATAGATTGGATGGCTTATAAACAGCAGGAAACTCTCTCTCATAATTCTGGAGGCGAGGCTACTATCCCAGATCAAGGTGCCAACAGATTTGTACCTGGTGAGAGCCCACTTCCTGGCTCCTACACAGCAGTCCTCTGGCTGTGTCCTCACGTAGAGGAAAAAATAGGACAGCTCTCCAGAGTCCTTTTCACTAGGGCACTAATCTCATTCATGAGGGTTCTGCTCTCGTGACCAATCACCTCCCACCGGCCCTATGTCTAAATGCTGGCACAGTGGGGATTAGGTTTCAACGTATGCATTTTGGGGGGACAAAAACATTCAGTCTATAGCAGTGTATGGGTTAAAATGTTGGAAAGAGTTGGGGCTGGAACGGCCATGTCGGACCTGTATTAACATGTATAAGTAGAGCTAGACTGGGAGAGAGAGAAGGAGAGAGAACTGGGTTCACTTGAGGAGCTGATGAGACTGCGAGGTTGAGAGACACTATCCAAATTTCTTGCCTTTTCTGCTCCCCGTCTAGTTCACCTGGGGCCTGTCTGAATTTAATTTTGTGTTCTCAGCTTCACTGGAGCACTATCGCCTTAAATAGAACTCCTTTGCTGAAGCTTTTTGAAACAGATTTTTCTTCAATGCAACCAGGAGAGCTTTGCCTAGCCCATCTCTGGGGGCTTTCTGAGGGAAGGCACAAGGCTTCTCTTCGAATCCTCAGTTCTTTATAGCACAGTGCCTGAGGTTAGTAGGCACTCAGTAAATATTGAATGGATGGACTAACAATGGGCACTAAGATGCCAAATTATTCTGTAGCATGAAAACTGAAAAGCACAGAGTGGGTACTTTGGAGGGGGATTGGAGACTATGAAGGGGCACCAGGAAACTGGAGTGAAGGGAATATTCTCTACTTGATTCTGGTGGTGATTACATGGCTCTATATGTTTGTCAAAATGCGCAGAACTGCCCTGACTGGTGTGGCTCAGTTGGTTGAGCATATTGCACACTGAAAAGTCACCAGTTCGATTCCCAGTCAGGACACATGCCTGGGTTGCGGGTTTGGTCCCTGGTTGGGGTGTGTACGGGAGGCAACTGATCAGTCTCTCTCTCTCACATTAATGTTTCTCTCCCTATCTTTCTCCCTCCCTTCTCTTTCTAAAAATCAATCAATCTTTAAAAAAATTGTTTAAAATATACATAGAACTGTATACCTACAAAGGGAGAGTTTTTGCCAAAGTAAATTATAACTCTATAAACTTGACCCAAAAATGAATCAATTAAAAAGAAAAAGACAGATAAGAATTTCTCCATAACATTAATTTCCTAATAAATAATCTAAACACTTTTATGTCTAGTCTATCCATTTTTTCCCATGATCAGATAACAGGGATTTTGCTTTTTGGTGTGTTTGACATTATTCAAAACGTTGCAAAAATAGATGCTAATACCTCTCCACTTTCTAGTTTTGAGTAGTGATAGAAATGAAAGATTATATTCAAAGATAAATAAGTTTACATTTCTGAGCTCCTAGCTTCTGCTAGACCCTCATTAACATTTTGCCTAGTAAATGAATGTTTCATTTGAGAGCCTTAAGCAATATTGCTCATACTATCCTCAGCTAGAGTCTCTCAGCCTTAAACACTGATTCAGAGAATATTTAAACAGGACAACTGAAAACAATTACAACCGAGGAAAGTTGCCAGGGTCCAAGGCATTTGAGAAATTCTGGTTTAAACAAAATGGAGACGTGTTTTCCTTCCTTCACTGAGGTGTCATTGACGTCTAACATTATATAGTTTCAGGTGTACGACACAGCGATTCGACATTGGTACGTATTGTGACGTGATCGGCACAGCAAGTCTTGTTACCATCCGTCACCACATACGTGACAGATACTTTTCTTGTGATGAGAACGTTGAAGATTTACTGTCTCAGCAACTTTCAAATGTCCAGGACAGCACTGTTAACTGCGGTCACCATGCTGCCCATGACATCCTCGTGACTTACTTAGCCCGTAGCTGAAAGTTCATACCTTCGACCCCGTCTACCCACTTTGCTCCCCCAGCCTCCACCTCGGGCAACCACCAATCTGTTCTCTGTATCTGTGAGCTGGATCTTTTTTTTAAACTGCACATATTGAGATCATTTTTTAATTGGATTGTTTTTGCTATTGATTTGTACATGTTTTTTAAAAGTATATTTTGGATATTACTCCCTTATCACATAGAGTAAGCAGGTTTTTTGAAATTTCAGGACTTCTTAATGTCTTAGAATAGAGTTTATCAAATGAGCTACTGAGGGCTGTAAATGTCTCACATCACTGTCACTTTTCGCCGAGAATTTCCAGATGTTGTTGTCTCTTTCCTACACCTTCGCTTTGGAACTTGGCTTAATTGAATCATTACTGTCTCTCTGATATACTTCCTGTGTAGTATGTCTTGCATACTATGTGGCTGCATTCTTTTTATTTTGTTTCATTTTAGAAAGACGCGGAGCTAGGGTCACTTGAACTACATGTTTATACCAAATAACACATACGCTAGCTGAGCACTACCTTCTTTTAAGAATAAGTCTGTGGTGCTTGTAAGGAAAGCTCCTTGTCCAGGCATGAAGGGTTTTCCTGCCTTTTGTTTTGACTTCTGAGGCATGTTTCTTTATTAAGGAATTGTTTTATGCTTTGCAGAAAACACATATACCATAAAACTAGTACAATCTGTGCAGAAAACAAAACAAAAAGTGGGTTAAACCTGTTATCTGGCATTCTCTGGGGAAGGACTAAATTTTCACTTTAAATAATAATGTTTATATTTTGTTAACACAGGGAAAACAAAGCAAAACAAAAATAAGCACCTCAGTGATTCTGCATCTAGTTACAGTGGTGATGGACATTTAAATACTCTCCATCATTTGTTTTTTGTTTTTTTTTTTAATTTAGTTATTTGAGACAGAGGAAAGGAGGGAAAAGAGAGGGAGAGAAACATCAATTGGTTGTCTCTTGTATGTGCCCCAGCTGGGTACTTGGCTTGCAACCCAGGCATGTGCCCTGACTGGGAACTGAGCTGGCAACCCTTTGGTTTGCGGGACAACACCTGACTGAGCCACATGGCTCAGGGCTCATTTATGTTTTTTAACAGCAGAATTTTGTAATCTTTAGAATTCCAAGCTGCTCTCCTCCATTCAATGAGTCAGGACCTTGTAGGTTCAATTCCATATATTTCCTTGCTAGCCAGTGTCATCTCCTGGAAGGGATCTTTACGAATTTTATTCCTAGAATGGGAGTGGTGGTCACTCTAGACAAAAGAAGTCACGCGAAGAGCTGGCATAGGTTGCCCACCTACACCCACTGCTGTGGAAAGAGACTTTCACCCAAGTCAGGAGTGGGTGATTTGAAAACCAGTGTGGATTTCAGTTTCTCAATGAACTATTCCTATTGTGGGCCATTGAAATGGCAAATAAATGGGTCACATAGAGAACCTTGTAGCAATATGAATGGGCCCTGTCTTATTCATAGACTACTTCTTCCTAAAACCCAAAGCATATCAATTCTGGTCTCATGGTGCCCTAAAGAGCTTTCTAGAGTAACCCATATGCTTGTGGTTATCTAAGAGCTTCCAAAATCCACATTGGTAAAAAAGGAAACATTTTATGTGAAAACCCTACAGCTTAAATTCGTGCCGTCCTGATCATCCAGTTTGTAGCTGGAAACATTTTGGAGATGCGTGAGCAGGCAGCACATGGCCAATTATAGGAAACACAAAAATAAATCATTAAATTGTTGTTAGAACCTAAAACGACCCTCAAAAAGGCAAGTAGGAATCGTTGGTATTCAGTTCTTCACAGGTAGATAATGTAATGCCTTCCCAATATAGCCAGTTACCTTTCTTGTAAACATAATTCTTTGATCTTCATTCTATTTTGTAGCAGCAATTTCCTATGTAAATTTCACCAGCAGAAAAAGAATCAGGGCTCTGTGATACAAAGGGGCTGTGTTTTGGCTTTATAATTTATCTGGATCATAATTTTTTTGGATCATAATAATGGTGGCCAAGACACGGTGAGCACTAGCTTTGTTTTGCTCTAGTGGAAAATGTCCTGCCGACATTTCAGTGCTGGGCCTGTGTCATCAAGCAGCACGTGTCCAGAGCAATACCCGGAGAGGGCTGAGCAGAGGCCCCTGCTCTGTCTGCTCTTAGTCACGTGAGCATCTGAAATGCAGGGCTGCAGCTGCACCTAGAAGCCCAGGTTTAGCAATAGGTTTCATGGCTTTGGAAGCACACATAATCTGTTCTAATGGTTGTTATTGTTAATTATATCATTACTAAAGTGTTTTTCAAGCATGCTTTGCTTTTAATTGGGTTTCCCAAGAAGTTAAAATTAATAACATTTTCTATTGACCAGTTGTTCTGTGGCAATCTCTTGGGCACTCAACATTTATGGCTAATGCAAAAGAAAGTTATTAAATCAGTATACTTCAATTGCTGGTTTTCGAAGAGATTCTTGATTTTTGCATAATGTAGCAGATACTGGTAACCGTACTGTGGCTGAGTATGATCACACAAAGAACCCACTGGGCACTGCTTTTACACATGAAAGTAGGTCAGAGGGAAGGGTGTCCTTCAAAATGGCTTTATCTATTCATTCAACTTAGGAAACCATTTATTTTAGGCTGGTAATTTAAGGGTAGCTCTGCTGGGGATCACAACTTCTTTTTTTTTCACCTGTACTGTTTCATCTGATTACAAAGTAATGATATATACTGACTGCAAAAAAGTCAGATATTTTCCAAATATATGTCTTTGAGAATCAAAGCCTGCCTCAATACCGTCCCTCAGAGAGTACCACTGTCAACAGCTGCACATTATCCAGTATTTTTCATGCAGTATACACACACATACATTTCTACAATTTGCTTTCTCTGCCAGCATTTAGAGGAAATGTATTTTAGAAGGGAATTTTCTTATATATCATGGAAACAAACTTTTCTGTGTATTAGATTTTTCAAATTATGTTTGTGTGCCTGGAGTAGGTTAAAACAGGGGCGTTTTCAATACCTATTTATCTCCATAATTATCCAAAGTCCCTGAGAGGCTATGGCTCGTTTATTAGATAGATTTAGAAAGAATAACTGCAGTACTAAGCTCTTTCCTACAGAGTGGGCTTCCAATGCATAAAGCATTACAATTATTTGGAGACAATCTGTAGCCTTGGAAACAATATGGCAGTAGTGACATCAGCAGCAATTATGTGTAATTTTTATCCCCCGTTTATCACCAAGGTAACCAGAGTACGTTTCCCTGCTTGAAATTTTAAGAATGTTGCAGTCTATACACAGCAAGGACATAGGAAAGGATTGTACTCAGAATCCCTTCTACAATTCAATCCACTTTCATTATAAAACAGCCCTTTGGAATCTGAATAGTACACATCTATTTTTGGCGACAGCTGCAAGCTTTGGAAGCTATTAAATGAGATTCCAAAGATCCCATATACTAAAAATAATTTATTGGAGTGTTTAAATTTTGTGATGTTCTTCCTCATTAGAATATTTTCTCTTAATCTGAACAGCAGTATGGTAGGGATCCTTTTACAGAAACAAAAGAAGGGAGACAAGCAGACCAGCGTTTGGTCCTTTGTAAAACAAGCACAACCTGGCTCATTCCTCAAACCAGCTGTCGCTGACAACAGTCAGAACTGCCTGGGTTGAAAGGTTATGGTCAGTTCTCGGTGCAGATGTCAGAAGGCTAGAGGTGGGCAATGGTGCCTGTAGTTGAAAGTGATAGTTTAGGTGGCGTCTCATATTTGAATGCTGGGGTCATTCCTGATACATTTGGTTAAGTTGCAAATGATTCTCAATAAATGAGTAAGTGAGTGAATGCAAGAAAAGGTGTATAAATGTGCATCTTCATGCATTACTGCAGCAGTACACTGGCTCCTCAGTTTCCCCAGAATCCCTTTGCCGTGCAGCTCAGCAGCTCTGGCGAATTCTTTGCTCACGTATTCTACTTCTAGTCCCTGCCGTGTGGCATGCCAGAAGCAAAGACCATAGCAATGACTACGCCACCGCTTCTTGCTGAAATAAGTGGGAAAATGTTCGTGTCATTCATCTATTCTTTAAAATCCAGCTGAAAGGAATGGAAGGAGAGGCATAGAGGAGATGTCTCTTCTTACAGAATCACTTCCATTCAAATGACCATTTGAACCCCTCTATGTGCCACCCCTGCACAAGGCAGTGCGTCCGGCATGGATACTCAAGGGGCCCTGAGTCTGGAAGGAAAGACAGATATGTAAACGTAATTATCAGTCAAACCATATAGCATTTCCAATAGTCAAATATTTTGACCTAAAACAGCAATAATCTCTTGTGGTTCAGCCCAGTACACGTCAGCGTGGTGGCTGGGATAACAGAGAAGAATGCTGGTCCAGCGGGGTACAGAGGACAGGGGAGAGGCAAACAGAGTGAGGGGTCAGGGAATTTTTTCAGAGGAGTTGAGGCCCACACAGAATTTTGGTCAATGATGAAGAGAATAAGAAAGAGAGACAAAGGAAGCTTTGATATTTATGACAAAATAATTAATTTCCTGAAGAGAGTAGCCTAGGTTTTGAAATTTTTATTTATTTTTTGTTTTAAATATTAAAATGTACAAAAAAGCTCAGAAAATAATGTATCTGGGAACTTTGCACATTGCTTAAACTCCTTTTTCTTAATGAGTAAAATGTAATAGAGGTGAAGTGCCCCTTCCCATCTTATTCTTCTCTTCTTTCCTAGAGGTGGCCATCACTTTGAATTAGTGTGTATCTTTCCCACACATTTTTGGAGACTTGTATTGCATGTGCACATATT
>VMDR010003225.1:0-75259 GCA_007922815.1 Macrotus californicus
GTGTGCAGGGTGGAGGGGAATAAAGGGGGGAAAATGGGACAACTGTAATAGCATAATCAATAAAATATATTTTAAAAATCAGAAATGAAGGTGAAGAAATTACAACTGATATCACAGAAATTTAAAGGATTGTAAGAAATTACTATGAACAACTATATGCCAAGAAATTTGATAATCTTGGTAAAACTGATAAATTTCTAGAAATATATAATCTTCCAAAACTGAATCAAGAAAGCAAAAAGCTGGAATACACTGATATCAAATAGTGAAATTGAAGCAGTAGTTAAAAACACTCCTGCCACACAAAAGCCCTGGACCAGATGGATTCACAGGTGAATTTTACCAAACATTTAGTGAAGAGCTAATCCTATCCTTCTCAAACTATTTTAAAAAATTCAAGAAAAGGGATGGTCCCAAACTCTTTTTATGAAGCCAGTATTATCCTAATTCCAAAACCAGGTAAAGATTCAGCAAAGAAAGAAAACTACAGGCCAACATCACTGATGAACACAGATACTAAAATCTTCAACAAAATATTGGCAAAGCAGCAATACATTAAAAAGTTCATATGCCATGATCAGGTGGTATTCATCCCAAGGATGCAAGGATGGTATAATATTCACAAATCAATATATGTAATAAGCCACATAAACAAAAGGAAAGACAAATCATATGATCATATCAATAGATGCTGAAAAAGCATTTGATGAAATACAGCACCCATTTATGATAAAAGCACTCAGCAAAGTGGGAATAGAGGGAGCATACCTCAACATAATAAAGGCCATATATGATAAACCTACAGCCAACATCATACTCAATAAGTAAAAACCAAAAGGTTTCCCCCTATGATTAGGAACAAGACAAGGATGTTTGCTTTCACCATTTTTATTCAACATAATATTGGAATTTCTAGCCACAGTGATCAGAGAAGAAAAAGAAATAAAAGGCATCCAAATTGGAAAGGAGGAAGCAAAACTGTCATTATCTGCAAATGATATGATAGTGTACACAGAAAACCTTATAGGTTCCACCAAAGTCACTTGACCTAATAATTGAATTTGACAAAATAGCAGGATAAAAAGTCAATATTCAGAAATTCAAGGCATTTTTGTACACCAACAATGAAGTATCAGAAACAGAAACTTGGGAAAAAAATCCCATTTACTATAGCAACAAGAAAAATAAAGTACCAAGGAATAAACTTAACCAAGGAGGCAAAAGATGTATACTCAAAACTACACAGCACTGAAGAAAGAAATTAAGAAAGACACAAACAAATGGAAGCATGTACCATATTCAAGGATTGGAAGAATCAACATCATTAAAATGTCCATTCTAAAAAAGCAATCTATAGATTCAACACAATCCCTATCAAAATACCAATGACATATTTCACAGAATTGTAATAAATATTTCAAAAATGTATATGGAAACAAAAATGACCCCAAATAGCTGCATCAATCTTGAGAAAGAAGAACAAAGTAGGAGGGATCACAATACCTGATATCCAACTATACTACAAGGCCACTGTAATCAAAACAGTCTGGTATTGGCATAAGAAAAGGCATAGATCAATGGAACAGATTAGAGAGCCCAGAAATAAATTCATGTCTCTATGGTCAATTAAGATTTGACAAGAGGGCAGAAGAATAAAATGGAGTAAAAATAGCCTCTTTAGTAAATGGTGTTGGGAGATCTGGACAAGTGCATACAAAAAAATGAAACTAGACCACCTACTTACATCACACACCAGAATAAGCTGAAAATGGATAAAAGACTTAAACATAAGCTGTGACACCATAGAAGTCCCAGAGGAAAACACAAGCAGTAAAATTTCCGATATTTCACACAGCAATATTTTCACTGATACATCTTCTAGGGCAAGACAAACAAAGGAAAGAATAAAGAAATGGGACTACATCAAATTAAAAAGCTTCGCTTATCTAAAGAAAACATCACAATGAAAAGGGAACCAACCATGTGGGAAAACATATTTGCCAACCATACCTTGGACAATGGTTTGATCTCTGAAATATATAAAGAACTTATATGACTCAATGCAAGGAAGAGAAAAATTCCAATGAAAAAATGGACAAAGGACCTGAACAGACACTTCTCCAAGGAGGACATACAGAGGGCCCATAGGCATATGAAAGGATGCTCAGCATCACTACCCATCAGAGAGAAGCAAAGTAAAACCGCAATGAGATACCACCTCACATCCATCAGAATAGCCATCATAAACAAATCAACAAACAAGACATGCTGGCAAAGTTGTGGAGAAAAGGAAACCCTAGTACACTGTTGGTGGGAATACAGACTAGTGTAGCCACTGTGGAAAACAATATGGAATTTCCTCAAAAAAAAAAAAGATGGAACTGCCTTTTGACCTAGTGATTCCACTGCAGGGATTATACCCTAAGAATCCTGATACACCAAATCAGAAGAACCTATGCACCCCAATTTTCATAGCAGCACAATTTACAATAGCCAAGTGCTGGAAACAGCCTAAGTGCCCATCAGTAAACGAATGGATCAAAAAACTGTGGAACATTTACACAATTGAATACTACACAGCAGAAAGAAAGAGGGAACTCTTACCCTTCACGACAACATGGATGGAACTGGAGAGTATTATGCTAAGATAAGCCAGGAGGCAAAAGGCAAATACCATATGATCTCACCTATCATAGTAACACAATGAATAAACAAACAAACCAGCAAAATAGAACCAGTGGCATGGAAACAAAGAACAAACTGACACGGACCAGAGGGGAAGGGTGAGGGGGATAAGGGAGAAAAGAAGGGGAAGGGCCTGGTCAAAGAACAAATATAAATAACCAATGGACATAGAAAACAGGGTGGGGAATGACTGTGGAGGCAGAGGGGGCAGGGGGGCAGGGGAGAGTAACATGGGAAAATTTGGACAACTGTAATAGAACTACAATAAAAGGAGAGGAAGGGAGGGAGGAAGGAAGGAAGGGAAGGAGGGAAGAAGGAAGGAAGGAAGGAAAAAGAGACAAGGCATTCCAAGATCTGCCACCACTTGCTGGCTGCCTGTGAGGCTCAGCCACTCAGTTTCAGGTGGTACATGAGTTGAGTGAGGCAAGGTCTCAGGAGTCACCAGGGTGGGGCAGGCAGTGTTCACCAGGTTAATGTAGATTCAGATTTGATACCAGTGCTGAGCCTGAGGCAACTCAACAAAAGTTTCAGGGTAACTAAGGGTAACTACCACTCTCCTGAGACTTGGGGACCTTTGTGGTGGGGCAGGGTCTCAGGGATTAGTCAGGTGGAACTGGTGAAGTTCACCAGGCTAATGCAAATTCAGATTTGACTATGTGGGAAGATGGCTCAACACAGGAAAGATGGTGCCCATTAGCCATGCAATGGGAGGGCTCAACCCAAGGACAATGACAGCTGTCCCTCTAGCCCTCACCCTGAATTCACACAACTCAGTCTCTCCTTGTACATCTCTGGTACCCCTTGAGCTGATATTTCTCCACTGGAGCCCAGGATGAGTGCCTGCAAGTAACAGTTTGTGAACAAACTCTTTAAGGGTATGCCTTAGTTTCCAACAGACTTCAGTCTTACTCAGATAGATGGAATTTCTGAAGATTTTCACAACCAGATAATATGTGGGCACCTCTTCCTGGCACAAGTATTCCTGACTGGGGAGCCTGGCATGGGACTGAGCCCCTCTCTTCTCAGGGGAGACCTCTGCAGCTGAGAGATATCCCTCTGGATTCTCAACTGCCACATGTGGGTATGGAGCCAAGCCTGTTTTGCGTCTCCACTCCTCCTACTAGTCTCAATGTGTCTTCTTTATATCCTTAGTTATAAGACTTCTGTTCAGTTAGTTTTCAGGTGGTAATCCAGGTAAATTGTGCTATAATTTAGTTGTAATTTTGATGTGGTTATGGGAGGGGATGAGTACAGTGCCTACCTACTCTGCCATCTTGAGCAGAACATCTAATACCTCTTACACTTAAAAGAAATTCCATAAAGCATACTGTATGTGCTCTGTGAATACAGGTATATGTATTTAAATGAGTAGAAAAAGCCATGTAAATGTGTGCTCCAAACCAATGATCAGTGGCTGCCTAAAGAAGGGGTTAGAAAGGGTAGTAGTGGGCAAAGGGCACTCTAGCCTCATCTATTATGTTTTAATTTTGTTCAAAGAGACTATATTGGTATGTTAGCCATGAATTAAAGGTGAACAAGGGAAAAGTTATGTGAAGTATAGAGGCATGGGTGACAATGGAGGTCATGCAGGTGCCTTGTTGCTCATAGCCACTTAACCCTCTTTTCTTGAAGACCAGCTCTTTGATCATTGCCCAGTTGGTAGATAAAAGGCTGACCCTGAGGGTGAGACTCTGGCACTCCTCTGTGGCTGCCCTGAATCCCCTCCTAGACTCCACCTCCAGCAGTTTCTGCCCGAAAGGCCCAGTTGTCCCCTGGGTTCCATATTCTTTGGGCCCTACTGCCCCCACCTCATTTAATTACCCCCACCCAAATCCCCGGGAACAGAGCTCAGCAGTGACTCTGGCCTGGAATGGTGTTGGTGAATGGGTGGGACCAGGGACAACAGGCTTTGGGTAAGTATGGGACAGCAAGAGGGTGACTCCCACAGAGACCACAAGGAGATAGGGACAGACCAATAATTCAACCCAACCTCAGCTCCCACCCTCAAAGCTGCAGCTCCAGGGCTAGAGACAGATTGCAAGGGGAGGTCTGGGGACCACCCAGTCCCCAGGAGGCTTGTTAAACCTGGGGTTCATGCCTAAGCCCTGTGCTGGCAGGGGAGGGTACAGCCAAGACACAGATACACAGAAAGAAAAGGGAGGAGACATACAGAGGGAAAGAAAGGGGGAAAGAGTCAGACATCAAGACAGAAAGAGACAGAGAGACAAAGATATGTAGAAAGTCCCAGGGAGCTCAATGTACTTGGAGGAGAGGGCAACAGAAAAAGACAGAAACAGAGGGAGGAGGGAGAGACCTGGATGGGCTGCCCTGCTCTGATTGGTCAAGACTGACCGCAATTAAAGCCCATAATTGATTCCCTGGGATGATGGGGATCATTTCAATACAGAGAATTGAGATTTTCTTCCAAGATGGAAATAAAGATTAATTTGCAATTTCCTTTCTCACTGTACAGAAGGGAGCTCAACCCTGGCAGGTGGGCTGGGGGTGGGGTGGCCTTCAGGACTGGGGCCACAGCCTCAGAAGAAGGATCAGCACAGCCCCAGGATGAAAGCATGCTCTTCTCAGGCTCCTGGCTGTATGATGGTCCTATAGAGCTTGAAGGGCATTAACCCACATTTAAGAGCCCCTCCATGCCCTTTCTCCATAGCAGAGAGGATGAGACCCAGGCTGGGGTTATGACTGCCCAGTCTTCTTTCATAGTTTGACATCTGGATAGCCACAGTAAAAGATGGAAGGAGAGTCACCTGGGGGAGAAACGAGAAGCCCCCAGACCTTTCCTTTACCTTTTATGGGTTCTCTTCAGGGGCCCAAGCCTTTTTTTGCCATCACAGACAGAGCTAACCAAGCCCTGCCTGAAACTAACCCAAGATTTCCCTAACAGGGAAACACATGCTGGAGCCTAGGAGGGTGTTCCTCTCCTCTTCAGCCTGGACCCTTGCAGATCCCCCACTCTCTGCCCTTTATTGGAGGTACCCCAAACACAACCACATATGCAGGCTTCAGAAAGTAGTAGCCCGCAGGGTTGCCTGGGCTCATATGCTCAAGGACCACTCCTCAGAAAGGCCTGACTAGTCCTGGGTCAGTCAGAACACCAGCCAGAGCCAGAAGGGACCTGTGAACTCACTCAGATCTGTTCCTCCAGAAGCCAGTGTGACATCCTCAGGTCTTGTCCCTGGCAGGGCACACTGGGGGGTCCTTGTCACTGTCGCCTACCTTTCAGGCCCAGACCCTGCTTGGGGTCAGGCACAGGCAGGGGGACCAGGTTGAGCTCAGAGTCCTGGCCTGTACAACCTCTAAAGCAAACACAGCTTATCCACAGGCAAGCTCCTAAGGGCTCAGGCTCATTCTATAGCTGGGCAACTCCTAACTCCAGGGACCCATATGAACACTCCCATGGCTAGAAACAGGAAGAAGTCTGTTGTCTCTGCTGTGGTCTTCTGAGATCTTGTCTTTGCAACCCCTGTGAACTCAGGGGTTATATTCTGTACAACCTCTGGGTGGGGCTTTCAGGATCCCCAAGAATTTGAACTTGGGCTCTGGACCATGTATGCCTTTGACACTGCTGTGGGCCCCACCCTGGAAGCCTACTGAGGCCTTGATTCTGCACCCCGCCCCACCCTGATCAGGTCAGCTGTGGGCTTACCATAACTCAGTGGTTCCAAACAGCCTGGAGCTAGTCATGGTGCCTCTTGTGCCGACTTTTCTTGGGGGTGACCTCTGAATGACCTTCTGGTAGAAAGGGAGAAGAGTGAGCAGATTTATGAACAGGGGGTGTGCGCATTCCTCCTGGATGACCTGCAGCCTAGGCCTATCTCATCATCACCAGGGAACTAAGGTCAAGGTGCTCTCCAGGGCCTCAGACCACTCCGCCTGGCCCACCTGCCAATATCACGCATGGTCAGATCCTTGGACTTCATCCGGTCTTTGAGCCTGAGTCACCTGCAGCTAGGCTGGGGCTCACTGCTGTCCCATCTCTCCAAGTTCAACTTTCTTTACATATTTTCAAGCACAGGGAGCTCCCTCCACACTACCCAGGCCCATTGACAGCTAGATAAAGTAGCATGCTGGTACGTACATGAAGACAAGATGTCCAGGTGCTCAGAGCTGTGGTTGTCCCTTAGAACTGGGTTGGGTCCCAGTTCTTCTCTATAGACCTGCAGCTCTGCTCATCCCTGTATTCCTGGGACAACTGCAAAGACTTGGGGACAGTGCTTGGGTTGTCCTATCAGGCCAGCATCTCAGCTTTCTCCCCTACCCTGCTAACTCTACAGAGCTCTGAGCAGCCACACAGAGCAGGACTGACACCTCCAAAGTGGGCCCTTGCTCTTACCCTTGCACCTTGAAATGTCCTAGCTGCCATTCTCATTCACTCATTCATTGATTCATTTGACCAACAATTGCACTGAAGTTTCCTGAACACTCGCCAGGGCCCTCGGGCAGCTTGGAACAATCTGCCCCCGACGAGAAGTGCCCAGGAGGGCTAGGAGAATTGCTGCCCTGGCCAGAGGCCCAGATGTCCTTGCCTAGTCTCTACACTACCATGTCTAAGAGCTTCATGCTTATCTCTAGGGAGAGTGGGCCCAGGACTCACCCAGGTCAGACAGTCAGCACCCAGATCCTTCCTGCAGGTTCCTCCTTCTGTGCCTCCCAGACCTGCTAGAGGCACCGGGTAATGAGAAGAATCACGGGCACCCATTCATAGGCTACCAACATCCCAGTCATTATTTGAGCAAGGGGCTGCTTCTCAGATCCCACAAAACCACAACAACCTTCCTTTTAACAGAAGGGGCAGACCTGGGATTCCATGAGGTCTGGGGCAGGTGTCTCACCTTCTCTGTGCCACAGCAAAATGAAGTAAATATTAGGACCTGTCTCATTTTGTAGTGGTGAGCATGAAAGGGGCATACAGTAGGTGCTAACTAAATGCTCCATGGCAGCCATTTAAGAAAACGGTTTTGGGGTGTCCAACCCTCAGCCTGTGGGCCACATGCGGCCCAGGATGACTATGAATGAAGCCCAACACAAAATTGTAAATTTACTTAAAACATTATGAGATGTTTTTGTGATTACATGTTGCAACATATTTAATGTGTGGCCCAAGACAAGTCTTCTTCTTCCGGTGTGGCCCAGATACGCCAAAAGGTTGGACACCCCTGGTAGGCATTTCTTAAAAATTTAAACATAAGTGGAAGCCAAAGAGTGGAAGCAACTCAAATGTTTGTGGATATACAAAATGTGATATACCCATTTACCACATAGAATATTATGCCACGAATAATTAAATGAAATCTTCGTCAACAATAATATAATAAGAAGAAATGAAGTACTGATGCATCCTATATGGATGATCCTTGAAAACATTGTGTTGAGTAGAAGAAGCCAGACACAAAATATCACATATTGTGTGATTCTGTTTATATGAACTATTCAGAACAGCAGACCTGTAAAGGCAGAAAGTAGATTGGCAGTTTCCTAGAGCTGAGAGGGAGAGGGTGATGACTAGGAGGGTTAGGGTTTCTTTTGGGAATAATAAAAATGTTCTAAAATTGATTGTGATGGTGGGTGTATACTCTGTAAATATGCTAGAAAGCCTCTGAATTGTACACTTTAAATGAATTGTATGGTATGTAAATTGTATCTCAATAAAATGTTGGAAAAAATCAAACAGTGAAGTTTCCATATGAGCCAGTAATTCCACTCCTAGGTCTATACTCAAAAAAATTGAATGCATGTGTCCACACAAAAACTTGGACATGAATGTGCATAGCAACATGACTCAGAACAACCAAAAAAGTGGAAATGACCCAAATGTCCATTAATTGATAAATGAATAAGTAAAATCTGATTGATGTATACAATGGAATAATATTCCAATGTATAAGAAATGAGATATTGATACACACTACAACATGGAAGGACCTTGAAATCACTGTGCTCAGTAAAGGAAGACAAACCCAAGGTCACATATTATATAATTCCATCTGTATGAAATGTCCAGAATAGATAAGTCCATAGATGCAGAAATTAGATTTGTGGTTGTCAGGAGCTGCAGGGCATAGGAAGGATGAGAATGACTCCCATGAGCATGGCATTCCGTTTGTGGGGGCAACATGTTGTAAACTTAGATTGTAGTGATGGTTGCACAGTTCTAACGTAGTAAAACCATTTATGATTCTGACTGTTTTTAAAATTGTTACTTGTTTGTTACATGTAGTAAAAAAAATCATCCCTTTAAATGTATAGTTCTATGAGTTTTGAAAAACATAGAGCTCACCAGTCAACATAAAAAACACTTGCACCCCCTCAAACCCTTTATGCCCTTTGTAGCACACCTCACCTCCACTCCACTCCTGGCAGGCACTGGTCTGTTTTATGTCCTTACAGTTTTACATCATCTAGAAGGTCACATTATATATTGATTGCCTTTTGAGTGAGGCTTCTTTCGCTTAGCAGTATGCCTTAGGGATTCATCCATGTCTTATGTGTATTACTGTTGGTTTTTTTGTTGCCAAATAGTGTTACACTGTGTGAATGTTTGTTTATCTGTTCATAAAGTGAGGGATATTTGGATTGTTTTCAGGCTTTGGTGATTATGAATAAAGCTGCTATAAACACTCATTTATGGATATTTGTGTGAACATAAGTTTTTGTTTGGGCTGTATGGTAAGTGTATGTTTAACTTTATATAAGTAACTGACAAACTGTTTTCCAATATGGCTGTACCACTTTGAATTCTTATCAGGCACTGTGGTAGGTCAGAGATGAAAATGGCCAAAATGAGCAAGGCCCAGCCCTCCTGGAACTGACAATTCAATAGGGGAAGCAGATAAGAAACAAGAAAACTCATGAACATACAGGATCATGTTGAATGGTTATAAGGGCTCTGAGGTTATAAAGCAGGGTGACATGAAGAAAGGGGATGTTCAGGAAGGGCCTCCCTCAGAAGGTGAGTTTGATGTGAAGGAGCCATCTAATACAAGATCCAGGACACAGGGCTCCAGGCAGTGCACTGAACAGGTGCAAAGGCCCTGAGATGGGCGTTCATATATGATGCTGTGGCTGTGATGGATTTATTGGATACTTACTTTATGCCAGGAACATGCTGAAAACCTTAGAGACATCTTCCTATCTGATTCTCAGAGCTCCCCTAAGCAGAGGGATTACTGTCATCCCTTGCTTACAGCCAAGATTCAGGGAGGTGTCACCTGTCTGAGGCACACAACCAAATGGGACTCAACAGAAGTGTGCTTAACACTTGTGGTCTAACCTCAGCTAGGAGCCCTTCCCACAGCCCTGCTGTGTGCCTTCCCACATGTAAAACGGGGCTGCTGCTCCCTGCCCTGCAGTTCACTGTGAGAATTTTGGCATGGTGATGCTGGCAATAGGCAGTGGACTGATGATTCCGCAGGGCCGGACCCCACCAAGCGAGGCCCCTGCGGGAGAGTGAGCTCTGCGCTGCCTCAGGAGGCCGACAGAGGGCAGGAGCTGTCCGCACCTCACCGCCAGCTTGAGAGCGTGAGGACAGTGGTCCTGGCAGGATCCATCCCCAACGGTGCTCTATGCTGGCTGGGCTGTGTCCCGACGTGCCATTAAGACGTGGACACTCCTGTGTGTGTAAGACTGTGTCAGGGGACGCACTACTTGGGGACAAGGACGCAGTTCAGGAAGTGGGGGAGGGTCATGGGCCCACCCAGGTCTGCGTACTTCTTCCTCCGCAGCTGAATCTCCCGGAGGAGCATCAGAGCAGGCCACACCGTGTTCCTCAAGAAAGTTGCCTGCAGAACCAGGGAGAATTGGCCCCATTTGCAGGGCCTTTCCCGAGTTGAAAGCTGTCAAGTCCACTTCAAATGTGGCCAGTCCGAACTGAGATGTGCTGAGTGTCCCATACATAAGGGACTTCAAAGGCTTAGTATGAAAAACAGAATCTAAACTATCACATTAATCATTTTATGTTGATCACATGCTGAAATGAATAAATTTCAATTTTATTATTTCAACTGTGGTTATTTAAAATTTAAAATGACATGCACGGTTCTTGTTTGTGTCTGTGTCCTAATGTACAGGACAGTGCTTGCCTACATGCATTACGTCTGTTAGCCCATTTCATCCTGATATAATTTTCTCTATGAAAACCATAACATTATCATCCCTATTTCATATGGAGAAACTGAGGCATCAAACAGTGACACAGCTTGCTCAGAGACAATTGTGGGCACACATCACACATCCAGCTGTGCTGGCCCATGCCCAAATGCACACACGCATATGCAAACACACAGGCAAATACCCAAATGTGTGTAATGTGTGGGATGGATGGACCAGTGTACAAATGCACATTATTAACATCCCAGTGGGTACACGTGCCAATGTTACCTGCTTACATCCAGTCTTCTGATGGCCTTAAAAGCCACACATGTCTACATTCTTATGCAAGGCCCCTTGCTCACACCCCCCCCACACACACCTGCAGATGTGCTGGCTTTTGAGGCACAGGAATGCAGCCAGCATCCCCTGAAGCTCCCAAGTGCCATCTGGAGGACTTTTGAAGATCCTGCCACTAAGAGGTCCAGTATCAACCTGATGGTCTCCCTTCTCACCCAGGAGCTGGACACAGAGATCTGGCTGCAACTCCATCTGTGTCCCAAAGAGCCAGACCTGAGGTGAGGAGTGGGCCTGGCCTGGCCCCTTCCTCTTTGTTGCAGAACATTTCCATACAGCTCCTCAAGCCCTCTGATCACATTGCATGGAAGCCCGATGAAAATCTTTGTTGAAATAATATTTAACACATGCTGCACTTTTAATTAACTATCTGAATAATCTCAAATTAATGCCAGAGCTTTAAATATAAGTTTTCATTTTCACATTTGGTAACATAATAGCAGCCCGCCTGGTCTGTGTTCCCCCTCCTTTGATTTAATTAAAAACCCTTTTGTGTGTCTCTTGTCACTTCAAAAATGGACAAAAGCCCAGGGAAGGGGAGGAGGCTGGGGATGGAGGCAGGCCGGAGCTCCTGGCTTAGAGCTGCTTAGGGTCTCTGTGGCTGGTTCTGGTGTGGCCATCACAAACATTTGCACAGGGCTACTCAAACACAGTCACAGATGCCCATAGGTTGCCTGTCATACACCCAGACACACACACCAGAGGCACCCCACATCCTGATGTGCTTGTCCACAGCTCACATCACCAAGCCCTGAAGACAGACCAGCCAACACAGACACTTCCTGCACCTGCAGGCGCACATGCGCACGTGCACTCATGCGTGCAGGGTGATTTGGGGTTGGAGTTGTAATTTGTGTTCTGAGTCTAGATCTGAGAAGATTGTAGGCTGTTGGGACCAGGTACCTGTCTCCAGCTGACTCCTGAGTGATGTATGTGTGTGTGTATCTTCCTCCTTGTTTGTCTTTCTGTCTCTCTTCCTCTGTGGCAGGCTTGACACTTCCAGAAACAGGGCCAGGCAGACAGCCCCTGGAGCCATTTGGCTCCCCTGACTGATCCTGCTTTTGTTGTGCCAAGGCCCTGGCCCTCCCTCCTAAGTCTACTCATGGCTCTTGAGGAGCAGACAGGAAAGGACAGATTTTACCTAGGGTCTTCACCTTGCCCCCAATGACAAGCTAAGTCCTCTTCTGGACCAGCAACAGGCTGAGGGAGGCCTTTCTCAGGGCAAGAAGCCCACAGAGCAATGTGGGGAAACTGAGTCCCCTATGGAGCCTAAGTTTTCTCTGACAGGTCCAGGCTGGTGGGAACCTTTCTGCTCAGTGGACCTGAGGCCCTTAGGAATTATGCAGACGGGGAGTGAAGGAGACACCCCACTTTTTGAGTCCATGCAGAGTGACAATCATTGGGTGAACTCCAAAAGTCCTATCCACTCACTCTTTCACTTGGGCAGCAAGTTGGGAATGCCATGTGTGGGCTGGGAGCTGTTGCTGTCCTAAACAAGCATTACACACTAGGGGCCATGCACAAGTGCCAGAAGCTTTAGTTAAGTCTCAAGGAGGAGCAGGGTTCCCAGTTTACATAGTGGGAAATGGACTCAAAGAAACTAGCTAAGTTGCTCAAGGTCACACAGGGAGAAATGGATGGAGCCAAATGTGAACTGGAGCCTGTACACCAGTCAGCCCACCTGCTGTCCCATCTATTCCTGAAAGGCTAACCTGGTGAGGCCTGTTGGGGAGCAAGGCTAATGGGCAGGTAGAGACAGGGCTGCATCTGGAACACTAGAAGGAGAACCCTGGTGCAATACAACTCAGCTGACCCAGAAGATTCAGAGCCTCAGTTCTGTGGTGAGAACCCAGGGACCTAAAGAGATAGGAATTAGAGTGGGGGCAGAGTTCCACAAGGCTATCAAGGTTGTCACAGAGTCAGAAACCACTGTGGTTTGTTTCCCCAACAAGGGACCTGTGCATGACCTTGCCCAATAGATATTTTGAGCTCTTGCAGAAGGCTGCTGTGCACAAATTTGAGGATTCAATGCCTGGAAAGTGCTTAGAACAGAGGCTGCTACAGACAAGCCTTCATTCATTCATTTGCTCATTTACTCTGTCAGTCAACAAGTATGCACCCAGTGTCTGCATATGCAGGCACTGTTCTAGGTAAACAAGACCGACCTGGGCCCTGTCCTTCTGGAGCTGCCATTCTACTGGAAGACAGTGAGCATACACCAAGGAATTAATGAAATATTTCAGATAACGACCCGTAGCCAGAGTAATCAGGGAGGACTTCCACTAGGAGATGGCATTTGGGTTGAAACCTGAGTGACAAGAGGGAGACAGCAGGACAAAGAAGTGTAGATCAAAGGATTCCAGGCAGAGGGACCAGGAAGGGCAAAGGCCCAGAGGAGGAATAACAGCTCACAGGAGAGAGGGCAGAGCAGGGTGAGGGTTTGCAGGACCTGGCTGTGAAGCAGCCTGGTAGTGACTGGTGCAAATGGAGCAGAACACACTCTGTCTGAAGGGTGATTGCTGCTCAGCTCAAGCCCATGGTTGCCTGTGGGATAAAGGACACAGTGTGGCCAGAGGTTCCAATTTTCAATAGCTGAAGGTCTAAGTTTATATGTAAAACCTCCTGACTTTTAAAATGGCCTCAATTGATTCAACTGATCAAGCCACACAAAACCATCCTGGGGCCCAAGCCCAGCCTGTGTACCTCTAGTTTGAGACGTTGCTAGGAAGTAAGGGCCTGGATTCAAATTCTGCCTCCCAGACTTTCTGATTGTGTGACCTTGGGCAAGTTGCTTGTTCTCTCTGTGTTTTCATCTGCAAAATGGAGATAATAGTGCCTACCTACAGGTTTGCTGTAGAGGAGTAAATGCTTTAATTTTATTCATTCAGTAAATATTTATTGAATATCTACTGTATAACAGGGACAGTGCTAGGTTTTTGGGTGGGGGCACAACAATGAACAAGACACAAAACTCTGCCCTGGTACATCTTTCAGTCCACAGGAGACAGAAGATAGGCAAAGTGAGTAAGCACTCATGTAGAAATGCCATGTATGTCTACGGCCATACCACCCTGAACACGCCAGATCTCATCTGAAATGCCACATATTAAGAAGTGCTAGGAAACAAGGAGGGCAGAGACAGGGAGGCCTGAAGGAAATGGTGTAGTGAGGCTGGGTGATATGTGTTCTAAGCAGAGGGAAAGGCGAGTGAAAGGCCCTGAGGCCTGGCAGCTCAAGAAACAGCTAGGAGACTGGTGTGACTGGAGTGAAAAGAATCATTTCAAAGAGATGGAAATGTGGGGATTGGAGGAGATTAGGTCACTGTGAGGACTGGGCTTTTCCTCCCAGTTGGGTTAGAGCCCTGAGAGGGTGTAGAGAAAAGGAGGGGGGAGGTCTGACTTCGATTTTGACTGCTGCTGGGGCAAAGCAAGGGAGATCAGGAAAGAAGCTGCTGCAATAATGTAGGCCAGAGATGACTGGGACTGGACCAGGGGCAGCAGTGGGGTTGGGAGAAGTTGGTTAGATTCTGGATAGGTTTTGAAGGTGAAGCCGCAGAGAAAGAAAACACTAGAGGGAGAGAAGGAGGGAGAAAGAGAAAGAGAGAGATTTGGACCCAGCACATAGAAGATGCAAGTACCATTTCCTGGGATGGGGAAGATAGAGAAAGTTGGTTTGGGTGGCTGTGGGACTGAGGTGGACATGCAGGAAAGCAGCTGGAGAGAGGAGGCTGGGAGGAAAGGGCCCACCAGGGACAAACACTGGGCATCACCAAGTGTAACCAAGTGTAGGTGGAAGTCGGGGAAAATTGGCTTCTAACAGCCCATGGCCCCAAGGCAAACTGAGATGGACGGATGCTAGCTAGTATTATTTGTCATTTCGGATTCCTGGGAAGGGGAGGGAGCCAGGAACGCGGACCTAGGGAGGTGAAGCCAGTGATCCTGAAGCTCTTGAACCCAGGCCAGGTATCTGGGAACCGTCTCACAAGGCCTGCAGTTTTTCTCGCCAGCCGCCGCCTAGGCCCTCCCCTCCCCCACGTACTCACTCCCCGAGACGTCTCCCCTGCCCAACTCGGCACCTGCGGGGTCGGTCAGATCTGGGCCTTTGTCCCGCGCCCCAGCCCCGCCGCCCCGCGTGGCGCCCCGGGAGCAAACACAGCTGAGCGACAGGGCTCGCGTGCCGCCCCCGCCCCCCAAATCTTCGGGCCGCGGGGTGTAGACTTAGCTGGGCAGCTGCGGGGCTGAAGACGGGTGGGGCGGGTTTCGCTAGGAGCCCCTCGCTCGCCCCCTTCCGGGCGGCCGCGCCTTTGTCATGTAAATGACCCGCTGGCGGCCGGGCACCTAGCACCAACAGCTGACCCGCGGGGGTCGGGGGTGGGGGCGGGTGCTGGGGCGGGGTTGGGGGTTTGTCTCTGCTCACTGATCAGGCCCTGGCCCACGGCAAAGATCCGTTTTATCCTCCCTTCCCGGAACCCCGATCTGTTTTATGCTGGGCAATCTGCTCAAGTCGCTGAGTTTCTCTAGGACTGCCTACTTTTCTTGCATTTCAGTTTAAAGGACCTAGAAACTGAAGTTTCCATTGCTGCGGAACACACTGAGAAACAGCCTCTATCCCGCCTGATCAGCAGACCAATTCCCATTGCCATCCCCAGCCGTGTTGGAACTGTGCGTCCTTGGGACCTAATCCCTGCCTATGCTGGCCTCAGTCTTCCCATCTGTACTTTGAGGGCTGGGGCCAGAAGGCAGGGAGAGCCATTGGGATGATGCTTCTGACCCTACAGGCTGCTTGTAGGCTGATTGACATAAGGGTGTAAACAGCAAGGTGGGTGTGCTTGGTAATGGAGCAGACGTTTACCACCCCAGGGTTCCCTCCTTCCCAGTACCTTCCCTCTCCTCACCCATCATGGTCCCTCCCAGGGTACCTAAGGTGGGGTCTTGATTGAGGACATGCCCACCTTCCCCAGAGCCAAAGATTCACCTAAACACAGTGATCAAACTGACAGTCTGCAGTGAGGAGTCAGACTTAGGGCAAGACCCGGGAGGAGAAGCAGTCCTGTGGCTGCAATACCTGGAAAATCCGGTATCCCTAGCCAGAGTCAGCATGTCCTCCCTGAGGGCATCTACTCTCCCCATTTTACGGAGGTGCCTGAGGTCAGAGTGCATTGGGACCCATGGCCCCCAGCCCTTGTCTTAGCCTGCAAAGAAGGGAGGACTGGAATCCATGCCATAAGATACAGAAGTGAGCAAACACGCTTAGACAAGATGCTTGGAGCCCAGGGTGTGCAAATGGAATAACATCATTTCTCACATCTCAGGTGCTGAGCGGGAACACTGACACTGAAGAGCTGTCAGACAGGGGTTCTCTCCATGGTGAGTACCGAGTTCCTGCTGCTAGCACATTGTTTGTCAATATGAATCATGCTCTCGGTTCTGCAGATTTGGTCCAGTGATTTTACATCCAGGAATTTATCTTTATCTCTAAAAGGAACAAAGAGGGTTAGTGGGCCATCATGTTTATTTCTGTGAAGCCTGTAAGTGTCTCCAGTAGCAGGGATTTGCAGGCAGATGGGAGTTACAGTCCCAGCTCAGACATGTGAGACTTTGGCTTGCATGACCTTGGACAACTGACCTTAGTTTCCTCATCAAGAAGGTGGGAATGGTAGCAACATCTACCCCTCTGCAGGCAGAGTGCCACCCAAGGGCACCTTAGGAGCACACAATGTAGATTTACATTAAAGAAAAGCATTCTGAGGTGATAGGTTATGAGCAGTCAACAGATGGAAACGAGGACCTCTCTGGGCCTCAGCTTCCCTTTTGCACAAAGAAAACTTGGTCTTGGAATCTCACTGAATGGCTCCTAGGCTCTCCCCAGTGACACCAGCTGCTGACCCCCACCCTCCCTAACCTTGGATCTGAAAGCTGAGCCAGGATGTCTCCAGCTCTGGCTGAGGTAGAGATGGTGATGAGAGGGACACCAGTCAGTCTCTGTTGGACTGTGTGTCAGTCCCAGCCCAAACTCAACCTGGCCTGTTACAGGAAAGGCAGGAGAGGGGAGGAAAGACCAGTTTCCCACCACCTCTACCCTTGGTCCCTGTTCTTCTGGCTCTGACAAAAGGGAAAAGCTGGTGGAAGGTAAGGGTTTATCACACAAACACTTCTCTGGGGAGGGGCCTTTAAGGCCAGATCCAGTTTCTGGCAGGACTGGTTAGTCCAGGTGGCCCTTGATGGATGGCCAAGATAAAGTGTCTACAGATTGGCCTGCTGAACAGGAGACCCAAGCTGAGCAAAGATGGGGGTGGCCCAGGCCCAGCCTGATTCAGAGGTGGGATGAATCTCCAGCTGTCTTGTCCCAATGACTATCACCGGCTTTCAGGGGCCACTCGGGTGCACTCTCTGAACCTCACTTCCTTGCCTGCAGTAGCAGGTAGCTTAGAAAGAGATGATCCTGGGGAGGTTGGAGGTTGCCCAGGCAGGAGGTGTTCACCCTGGTTGTGCTCTAGGGTCAGGACCCAGTCCCACATATTGGTCTGGTCTCAATGCATGTGCTGCATCCTGGAAGACAAGCCCCAGTCCTCCAGATATCCAAGGCTGGCACCAGAGCTAAGCCTTTAACAAGCCATTCCTTTTAGACTAGCTGCTTCTAAATGGTGAACTTGAGTGTGATCAATGGACCTGTGGTTATATTCACATTGTCCCCTTCTTATCTGAAACAGTAGTGTGCAGGACATCAGAGAGAATGTAGCTCCTAGAGAGAATGAAGCTCTAATAACTTAAGGCACCTTTGTGTATAATAAATTAACTTCTCACCTTTGCATCTTAAATGTCACTGATGATGTACTATGTAAATTGAGAAAATAATCATTGAGTCATTTTCATGTGCTTGGTTCAGATGGGAAATTGATTGAGAAGCCACTTACCCCTATTCAAAAACTATGGCTATAAGACCCCCATGAGCTCCTGGATGGTGATGCTAGTGGAGACAACCCAGAGAGGTTAGTTCCAGGAAGAAGTTGCTGGCCTCTCCAGGGTGGAAAGGATCCAGTGTGACCAACCTGCCATCACATGGCTGGTCAGTCTCCTCAAAAGACAGCCCCATGAGGAACTCTGCATTGGTCTCTGATGCTAGAAAACAGGTGTTTCCCAGAAATAGTGCATGGATGCTGTTGGCTGCATTCATGGAGTCTACCCCTCACCCATGGCTCCTCTGTTCACAAACCCAGCATGCAAACACGGAAGTGGCCACTGGACAGGTCATTCTATCCCAGCTGTGGCATCTGCCCTCTGTGGTGGGTGCACACATACTATATCCATCTTGTAACATAATTCTTAGATGTCCTTCTTTTCTGTCATCCATTCTTGCTTCTTTCAGGCCATAATCAACAAGCCAAGCCATTGCTTGCTGCTCAGGAGTCCATACACATTCTTCCTCCCTACTATGTTAGTAACTGGGTGAAGAGCTTATGGTACTGCCCCTGGATCATCTCTCTATCCTACTCTCCTTTTGGGATGTTCTCAGAGGGATTGAAGGGTGGCAGAGTTCATATTTGGTTGCAGACCCATCTGTGAGTCAGTCTTTAAACTTTTCCTCCTGCATCAGTTGACCTTAGGGGACCTCCTATGAAATTTAGGTGAGAGAGAAATAAGAGAGGTAAAAGTGTGGGTGTTTGGGCCACCTCCTTACAGACCTGTGCTACAGACCTGCTCAGACCCCATCCTGAGTGGACTGACATTGGACCCAGCTGTCTTGTGATTTGGTGCATTTGATGGTCAGCTCCAGTCACAATGTTATGTATTGTCCCATCCTGAGATGCTCAGACCCTGCAGGGTCCCTGTGGCATTCTAGAAGCTGCTTCCAGAATAGCAGGTCCTTGCTGCAGGACTTGGAGCGTGGCACTGCGACTCTTACCAGGGCTGGTCAGAGGCTCCAGCTGGGGCTGTATCCACCACCATCAGATAGATCTATAAGTCATGTGACCTGGGGGCAGCTTGACCACAGTCTGGGCCTTCTGCAGAGACTTCTCCTGCTCTATGCCTTACTCAGAGCTTGCAGTCACCTGATGAGTGAGCTGGGGCAGAATTCCTGAGTGTGATGCTTGTGCATCCCAAATCCCAAGGCCCACCGAGTGTTGGGCCTCTTTCTTCATGGTAAGAGGTTGGAAGGAAAAGAGCTTGTCCTTTTCCCCAAAAGGGATTTCCCAGCATGCCTGGGGGTTTGGAATCCCTAAAATCTTCACTGACTTGGCAAGCTTCATATGTCTCACTAGGATAATAAGGATACTTGCACAACCTGCCCCAGGTCCAAATAGCATGTCATCAGTTGAGTAGACTTATGTGACATTCAGTGGCATATGGACACTCAGCAGTTCCTTTGGTGGCACATCAAGCTTTTTTCTCTTTGATTAAATTCAAGTAAAATTAAATGTAATCCTTTAACATTGTTAAACTGCTAGCATAATATGATCCATTTCTATACCAGTGACCCAGCTTCATATTTTCTAGCCTCTCTTGGGGTATGCATGTGTACGAGGTATCTGGAATTATGCTCCCTCCAAGGTTGATGATGATTATTTTGGGTGGTGGGACTTGGGAGTGATTAATGTTGCTTTTTGATCTTTCTGTTGCTTGAATTTTAAAATTAGTATGTTAAAGTTTTCTAAAATAGAATTTAAAAAATTCAGTGAACACTGATAAATGAACCACATACACCACAATGCACAGTCAGGTGTGTTTAGGTGAAGCCAGCCTAGGCTGCAGGGATCAGCACTGAGAATGGGGTGAGGTGCCCCAGAGGGGTTTGGAGAGTAAACTCGGCTGTGCTTTGAACCTAGGTTCACATAAAAGAGGCATGATCAAGTAGGGAGAGCATTGGGGACAGTCTCAGCCTTCCAGAAGCTGCAATGTAGGGAGCAGTTCCAGGCCTCTGGGGAGGGGCAGCATCCAGCCAGGCAGCCTGGAGGTGAGAGGAGCTCTAGTGCCATTAAAATAGACTCAAAGGGCAGGAGGAGTGAAAACAGTCATAATGAATATTTATGTGTGTGTTATGTTCTAAATACTTTATCTGTATTAGCTCATTTGGTTTTCCAAACAACCCTATGAATTAGGGTCTATTATTATCACCATTTTACAGATGAGGAAACTGAGAAAGGGTCATTTAATAACTTGCCTGAAGGAAACTGAACCAGGAGTCTGGATCTAGAGGTGGAACCAGGATTAATGCACTCAGGCATTAATATATGTTTTTAACAAATATTTTCATGTACTCAGTGCTATTTCCAGCATCAAGGAAATAGAAGTTAGCAAACACATACCCCTACCTACCTACATATCCCTGTCCTCAAGCATATGTTGTGAGATACACAGTAAACATGTGATCACACAAATGTATTGTTACAAACAATGATACTAACCATGAAGCAAGGGTACACAAGGAACTGACCTGGCTAAGGGATTAGGGAAGGGGTCCTGGAACAAAGGATATATGAGCTGAACGCTAAAGAATACATTGAAGTTAGGGGTTAAAGAACACCTGGGCAGAGGAAACAGCATGTTCAAGGACTCTGTAGTGAGTAGACTACAGAAAGGGTACAGCATAGCTAGAGTAGTAAGCAAGAGAGTCTGGTGTGAGATGGGAATGAAGGGTTGGGTAAGGACTCAACCTTTCAGAACCTTATAGGCCAGGGTAAAGAGTTTAGATTTTATCCTAAACAACTATGGGACATTTACACAATGAAATACCAGTTGGCCGCAACATTATGCTAAGTGAAATAAGCCAGTCAGAGAAAGACAAATACCATATGACTTCATTCATATGTGGAATCTAATGAACAAACTGAACTAACAAGCAAAATAAAGACGGACTCAGAGATCAGCTATGGTCAGGGGTTAAGGGGTGGAGGGATCAAACAAAAAGGAAAAAGGATGCATGGACATGGACAACAGTGTGGTGATGGTGGGAAGGAGGGGGGTGTAAGTGAGATAAATGGTAATGGGAAAAATACAATAAAAAGTTTTTTAAAGAGTTTGGATTTTATCCTACATGTCTGGAAAGCTATTGGAAGGTTTTAAAAGCAATCACATGGTCTGATTTACCTTATCATGGGATACTTTGGCTACTGTATGGAGTCAGGAGGCAAAGGAGGAATCTGAAAGACCCGTTAGAAAGCTATCGTAGTAATGTAAGGGGGAATGGTTGCTTGCACCGTAGTGATAAAAATGTGGCTGAGGGGCTGCTCCTTCTTTGAAAAGACATCCTGGAAAAGTCCCCTACATTAAGTCCCCTAGCCCATTAGCTAAAACTTAGTCTTTTGGCCATGCCTAGCTGCAAGGGAGTCTGAGAAATTTGATCTTCGTCCCACTTGACCTTGTGCCCACTGAAGAATTAGCATTCTGTGTCTAAAGAAAAAAGGGGACAGATATTGAGGTGGACATCTAGCAGGTTCTCCCTGTGATTTTAGAACCAATGGTGGTGATAATGTTGGTGGTAATGGTGGATGAAGGTAGAAGTGATGATGTTTGTGATGGTCATGGTTGCATTCCCTATAGTGGGGGCAACAATAATGGAGAAGGTGGGAGTCTAGGTGGAGGTAGTAATTGTGAGATAAAAGTGGTAAAGGTGATAGTGGTGGTATTTAACCGTGTGTTGGTGGAGATAGGGATCATGGTAGTGTTGATGATAGTGATTGTATTGGTGTCGTGATGGTTATGGTAGTGGTGGTGATGTTTGTGTTGGTGGTGAAATTGATGTTTGTGGTAATGGTGAAGATTTTGCAAACACTGATTATGATGGCTGCAATGGTGATGATAATGTAGTGGCAATGATGATGGAGATAGTGGTGGTAGTGGTGGTGTGACCATAACAGTGTAGATAACAACTTTTAATTTCTGACTTCCCACTTTTCCCAGAGTCAGGAAGTGGGATCAGTCTTCTCCTTGTTTTTCAATTTCCTTTCTGACTAGAACTCTTCTTCCTCATGCCAAAACAGACCCCCAAAGTCCAAACTGCCCTTTGAATGGCAAACTATCAGGCCTCTTCTGCTCCCATTTTTGATGCTGCATCTCCTCACTTACTGGTAACTCCTCCTCATTCACTGACGAATTTGTAACCTGACTTACAGACTTCCCCTAGATCCCAAGCTGTTCCATCTCCCTGTAGGATTTTAATGTCCACCTGGACAATCTGTTTCATATCTGGCCTTTCAGTTTTTTGATTGCCTCATCTTCAAAGACCTCCTCCTGAGGATAAGGGTGGAAAGACAGAGAAAGGACTAGTCAAGGAACGTGTACAAATGACACATGGACATGGACAACAGGGTGAAGATTGACTATGGGAGTAGGGGTTGGGCTGGGCGGAGGAGGGCAAAGGGGAAAAAATGGGGACAACTAAAATAGAATAACAATAAAATATTTTTAAAAAAAACATAAAGAACACTCCTCCTGCTTGGCTCTTCTCCAGGATCACTAATTCAAACACCCTACACCCTGACTACTGTGTCCTCCCTGTCTCACAATCTTTTGGGGTCACAATCATGATTTTAGTTGTCTATTTTTGTGTAATAAATTATCCCTAAAGTTAACAGCTTTAAACCACAACAAATGCATTGTTATACAGTTTCTGTGGGTCAGGAACTCAGGAGGTTTGCTGAGTGGTTCTGATTCAGGGTCTCTCTCAAGGTTGTGAACAAGATGTTGACACTCCTCATCTGAAGGCTTGACTGGGGATGGAAGGTACACTGACAAGATGGCCCACTCATAGCTGCTACTGGTTCTTGAGAGGTGGCTTGGTTCCTTACCCTGTGGGCCTCTCATGGAGTTAGTATCCTCATGACATGGCAGCTGGCTTCCCCCAGAGTGAGTGGCCCAAGAGCAGAAAATGAAAGCCACATTATCTTTTATAACCTCAAAAGTCACACTCTATCACTTCTGAAATATCCTATTGGTGCCATGCATGAGCCCATCTAGTGTGGGAGGGGACCACACTGGGACCTGAATACCAGGAAGCCAACTTGGATGCTGGCTCCCTCAACTATCTACTTTCCTCTCATCTGCTCCAGAGCAACTGAACCCAGAAGAGAAAATCACACACCAGGGCAGACTGGTTTCAGTGTGGGTTCATGATTACCAGCCCCAAAGGCCCTCCTTCCTGCCCAGCAATGTGGTACCTGTCATGCTTCTTTGGCCAACCTACCCCTCAACTCTCTAAACAGTAATTTCAAAACTTAACACTTCCCAAACTCCACCTTTTCCCTTGCTCTCCTCTCTCATTTTATTCTGAGAAAATGTCTACACTTCCAATTTTACAGAAAAAAAAATAGAAGTTACAAGAAGTCCCTCATCTTCCTGTGACCAAGCACACATGTATCCATCATCCTTCTCTGCTGTTGCAATAGAGGAAATATCACTTCCACCCAAGGCTGATCTATCCACTTGTGCCTTGAACCCAGCATACCCCTCATTTCTAAAAACCTTGCATTATCAACCATTTTCTCTCTCTCCCTCTCCCTCTCTCTCTCTCTCTCTCTCTCTCTCTCGCTCTTTCTCTCTCTCTCTCTCACACACACACACACACACCTCCTTTTTCATGCAGCTGTTTTCTTCACACTGAATTTCAAGCATCCTCAGCCCTCCATAGGCAAATACTTCATATTTCTCCTCTACATTTTAGACCCCCTGCAGTCCTCCATTCTCCTGGTCTTTAAATACCATGTCCTACAAAAGGGAGCCAGGGTTCATTGGATATGTGTGTGGTTCCAAGTCTGGAGCAGACAATATTCAAGATGAGCTTATAATAGCTGATACTGAATGTAGGGGGAGTGCTCAAAGTCTGTGGGGTCATGAAAAGAGGACTGATGAGCTAACTTGCCCAGGCTCTCACACTGGCTAGAGGTGGGACAATATGAACATCAGAAAACTCTGCAACAGACTGAAATACAACAAAGATGTTAAAAGTCCACATGTATATAAGGGTAGCTAAAAATCTTAATGGTCAATGTTGGGACTTCTAGGAACCAACTTATTCCAAATTAAAAAAAATTATCCTCCATTTCCTGTATGAATTATTTCTCTGAATAACTATTTGATGAAGGAATATCACCACTTTGAATCCCTAATAATGGAGTAAGGGATGATCATCAGTGGTTGCCAAAATAATTAGTGAAAAGCCAATGGAGTGTCTTATATAAAGGACGGATCAGGCTAAGAACCCCTGAACATTGTTAAATCTTCATTTCACAAAAAGGAAGTGATGAGACATTAGATATCTCCTAAAGTGATACCATAGGAAGTATACAATGCCATCTCTGCAGTATCCTTGCCAAGATCTCTTGCCTGAATCTGATCAAGCCTCTATACCTATCTGAAGTCTGTGGGCCTTCAGGAGAACCCAAGGCTCACAGGAACATGTTAAATGACTCTACAGAAATGCAATTGGCAAATATAAAATAGAAAAAAAATACCAGTTTTTTCAGAAAATGAATTGGAAAGAAAAGCAAAGGGATGGGGAATTTGTAAACTTAAGAGCTTAAAAAGACATATTCAAATGCAATGTATGGGTCTTGTTTGAAAGCTGTTTTGAACAAATAAAAAATAATCAGGGAAATTTGAATAATGTGCAGATGTTTGATGGTGATAATATTTATTGCTTTTTACATAAATAAAGGTATTGTGATTATGTTTTTAAAGAATTTATTATATATTTATGAATGAAATATGATGTCAGGGGTTTGTTTCAAAATAGTGCAAGGTTGGGAGAGTGGAGGAGGACATAAACGAAATAAGATTGGTCATACGCTGCTAATTGTTGAAGCTGCATGATAGGCATAAGGAGGAGCAAGGTCACTCTCCTTGAAATTACAGATGTTTGACAAATTTCATAATAAATATTTTTTAAAAGACTATAGTTCAGATTCTTTTTCTGTGCCATAGCAGCTAAGAAGGCAGTTGCTCTAGATGGTGCGACTACAAACTGATGGTCTACTATTGGCCTGCATCCCTATATGACTGTGTGGATCAGAGGCCCCTAGACCCCCATGGACAAGAATGAAGCATGTAGCATTTATTGCATTAAGCCATGAAAATTTGGGATTTGTTACTTCTGCATAATTAAATTCATTCTGACTAGTACAACTGTTCGTTCCAGTCTAGCTACTCCCACACTTCTCTGCTCCCTCTCACAGCCAGCTAATTGTGATATCAACTGATAGAGTGCTATGTCTACATTCACTGTCCCATTCCTTCAAGGCCCCCAGCTGCATCCCAGTCTGACTTCTTCATCACCATAGTAGTTTTCAATAAGATCAACAATGTCTTCTGCATTGCCCAAGCCATTGAATATTCTCTAGACCTTATTCATCATTCTTACGGTCAGCATGATTGCCTACTCCCTTTTTCTCCGAACACCTTCCTCTCTTGCTTCTTGTCCCTCTGAAAGCTCCTGCTCTGTGTTCCTCTGAAGGCTTAGTCTCCTGCACCTGGCATTAAGGTTGGAGGCTCAGGCCCTGTCATCTTCTTCTCTCTCCCTCCTTTCATTTACTCCTTATCTGCAGATGATCTCAAAAGTATATTCACAGCTCTAAGTTCCCCTCTGAGTCCAGATCCATGGATCCAACTGCCCAACTGAAATAACTCAGGGGTCTCAAAGGCATCTCATATCTATCAAGTCCAAATCTGAACTTGTACTCTTCCCCATTTCAGTGAACAGCCCCACAATTCATTCTAATACTTAGGCCAAAAATCTGGGAATCTGCCTGAACAGTCCCCTTTCCTTTAATCAGATATTTGATCCACCATAAAGTCCTTTGGGATTTTACTTCCCAAACAGCTGTTGAATCCATCTCCTCTCCATCTCCACCCCAACCTCCCACCTGGATGACTGCAATATCCTCCTAATTGGTCTCTCTGCTACTGTGTTGGCCCTTTGTTTTCCTCTTTCCACACTATTGTTGGATGGTCTTTCCACAATACAAATCTAATGAGGCATCTTCTTGTTTCAAGCTTTCCATGACTTCCCATTGCTCTCAAGATCAAGATGACAACACTCATGGCAGATTCTGCACACTATCCTGCCCCTGCCACCATGCTTTTTATTCTCTCCCTTCAGCCATGATGGCCTTCTCTCAGTCTCTTGTTCTCATACCTCCCTCTTGTCACAGAGCCTTTTCACATGCATGTCCCTCTGCCTCATGCAATTTTCCCTCCCTTAATGAACCCACACTTACCTTTCTGATCTCAGGTCAGCTTTCTCTCACCTTCTTATCTGGGTCAAATCCCCCTACAGACTCTTTTCCAGCATTTTATTTGTCTCCTGTGGCACCTCTCTGAGTTGTAATCTTTCTTTTATGACTATTTGATAATACTTCTCCCTCACTAGACTTAATCCATTTACAAGTGGGAATGATCGTTCCTAGTCATGGTATCAACAAAAACCAGCATTCTTCTTGTTATGTAGCAGACACACAAAGATTTCTTCAGTAAGTAAATGAAGTAGTGGTGAGTGTCTGGTGATGGTGTTTAAGTGCTGGTGATGGCAATGGGGGTGGTCCATTGTTAGTGGTATAGTGATGGCAGTGGTAGTGACAATGACAGTGCCCACCATCCTCCACACATGCTTGGCCAATCAACACTGAGTGGACTCACACAATGATGGAACACTGTTAAAGCTGATCAGTTCCAATGGCAGTGGTTCAAAGGGACCACTCTTTGATCCAGGAGTTGCCCAGCTTCTTAAACTCCTCACAAGTCTTGGGATTTCTTTTTTTCTTTCACCAGGCTGTACCCATTCAATTGTACTTCCCCCTCCTTTTAACTTACATTAACAAGGATTGTTTTCTGTCCCTTGTAACCAGGTAATTCCTACTGGAAAAGAAGGGTGAAAACAAAAAGCAAGGTGAACTGAGATGGAAACTGCTCCTTCTTTCTCTGGCTTCTGACTGTGCTTGGACCTCTCTCCATCTCTGCTTATTCCCTGGGTGACCTCATCCACTCTCAGGCCTTTAAATTTCATTGCATATGCTGATAGATCTCAATCTACCAGCCTGGTCCTGACCTTCTCACTGAGCCCCAGATCTCAGTGGTTACTGGGTATCTCTTACTTGGCTGTCTATTGTGCCTGTCAAGCTCGAAGTACTTCAAACCAAACTCCTGATTTTCCTCTACAAATCTGCGCAGCCCTGTCCCTCAACCCTGTAGTCTTTCCCTATTCAATGAATAATAGCTCCATTTTATCATGCCAGAAAATATGGGATCACCCTTGACTCGTTTCTCTTACCGCATATCCAATCCATCAGCAGAGCCTTGCAGTTTGATCTTCCAAGCATTCTACCAGTTGTATCACCTCCATTACTATCCCTCTGATCCAAGTCACCACACTCTCACTTGGGGAGCTGCCACAGCCTCCTCTCAGTCTCCTTGCCTCCACTTTTACACCCCAACAGTCTCCTCCACAGAACAGCCAGAGCAATTCCTTGAAAACATAAATGAGCCCCTCATCTGCTCTGAATTCCAATAGCTTCCCATCTACCCAGCAAATAACACAGCCCTGAGAAAGACCTAGGATCCAATCCCCTCTTACATCTTCAACCACTCCTCACTCCATTTAGCTCAGAACCCTTTTTGCTTTTTTAAAGAAGGCTAGTGACTCAGGGCCCTTGCACTTGCTGTGTCTCCTGTGGAAGTGCTCTCCCCAGACCTTCACTGGCCTTGCTTCTTCGCTTCCTTCAGGCTTAGACCAGGGTGGTGCAGCGGGCACAGAGAGAAAGATCCTCAGAATGATTCCTAGGTGCCTGAGTGGGCAATTGAGTGGCTAGAGGGACCACCCCTGAGCAGGGGTGCAGGTTGAGCGCAAGGGTGCAAGTTGGAGGTCAGGTGTGGGGAGGAAGATGCCAAGTCCACTTTCAGCACGGGAAGTGAATGGCACCAGTGGTCCATTCAAGGTGAGGTGCCAGGATATAGCCCAGCAGATTCATAATCTGGAGCCTAAGGTGGAAATAAGACTGAGGAGTCAGTGCCTGGACCTCCATGGCTGCCATGGAAAGCACCAAAACCCACCAGCCCCAGGAGAGCTAACACTCCTGGGCATCAGGAGTATTATCACCAACTGGGCATCACCAACATCTGAGTCTCCTGTGGGGAGAAGAGACAGACCATTGGCATCTAAGTCAGCAACTGAGCTAGTGTGAACAGAGATCAGCAACTGAACTAGTGTCAATAGAGATGGTGCCATTGACCTGCTTCTGCAAGAAGTGCAGGTGCTGTGGGTAGTTCTGCAAGCCAGCCTTTCTCAGCCAGCAACTGGTAGGCAATTGATAAGCTTAATTAATAATTAACTCTTTAACTAAATATCAATTTACAACAATTATGGGAATCAATCTTTTGTAATAAATGCCCTTGCTTTCCTTTCCAAAAGGCATTCTTTCAAAGACCCAGATTTCAGGAGAGCCACATGGGGCACAGCAGAGTGGGGAAGGGGCAAGACCCAGCTCCATCCTCCCCATCTGGTACCACAGGGATCCTTGGGACACCTGTCCTGTCACTTTTAGCTGTGCAGGGAAACACTTTTTCTACTCAGTAGTTACTGTTGAGCCACTGCTGCTGGCTTCCTCTGGTCCTGAAAGGCAGAGCAGAGAATGTCCCTGCCCTCAAGGCAATGGCCGCTAGCATGCCAGGTGGAAAATATTCAGGAATATTAAATGGAGAGAGATTGATTTTTGTGGTTCAAAAAGAGAGAGAAATGGGATGTGACAAAAGAAGGCCAAGACTCCATTCGGCCTTGATGGAGAAGGGTTGGAAGGACACTGGGGGTAGGAGCTGCATGGCCAGAGGTATGGTGGTGGGGAGGTTGTATAGATATGGTGAAGATTCAAGGAGGGGAGAGCAGCTCAAGCACATGGGGAGAAGATAGCTTGTGTGTACCCTTGCTGTCATCCAGAACTCCACGACCCCAGGGGTTTCCTGACTGGCTGCTCCAGTGACCGCAATAACCACGGTGCCTGAGGGCTCAAGTGGCTGGTGGTACCAGGTTCCTGCTTTGGGGGTGTGAGAGCTCAGTGTGGTTGACGGCCTTAGCCCAGCATTGCTTGGCTCCCATGCCTCCCAGGACCCATGGAGGGGAGACCAGTTCTGGGGGCCAAACCCCACCAAATCAGGAAGTGTCAGGTGTAGGGAACATGGAGCCAGGTAGACTTGGTGAGGAAAGAGGGAAATGGGGGACTCAGAGATGTCATCTGAGGTCATGCTCAACCTTGGGTGCACCCCAGACCCCTCTGAGATGCAATAGAGGCTGTAATCAAACTCTTTCTCAAAAGAAGTCTAAACTTCCCCTGTGGACATCCCACAGTCTATTGGCATCCTAGGACAACCACCAAGGACAAGCTATGCACTGTGATCCTTAGCCTTCCCAGGGACCTGTGCCCAGACCATTCATTGGGTTCAGTGGAGGGGGTGACTAATGCCTCTCAATGGGCAAGATGTCAGGGGCTCTGCAGCAGGCAACATAGCCTTGGGAAGAAGAGAGGGAGAGCTTTGACAGCTGGAGAAGCAAGTCAAGACAGGAGGAGAGACAGGCCTAGGTTCTCCAGCAAGAGGAGCTGTAACATCCAAGACCCTGACAGCTGCCTCCCAGCCTCACCACACACATAGACACTGATTTTAGCCCCACCTTGCAGGTCCTACTTCCTAATCCTAGCTCCCAGCCATGGCCTCCTGATTTCTTTTCCTTTGTTTGGATCTGAGACACAGCCTACCTTCCTCCCACTGGGCTTTCCTTCAGGGGATCAGAGTTGAACCCAGATCCTGCCCCGGGGATCAAGGTATTCAAGTGCCTTCCATGCAGGAGGTCATTTGAGAAGTAGGTGGCCATGAGCTGTTATACCAGCCTCTCTGATTCCCATTCTCTCTAAAAGCCCTGTGGTGGTCTCTGACTGGTGTGGCTCAGTAGGTTGGGCATTGCCCTGCAAATCAAAGTATCATCAGTTCAATTGCAAGTCAGGGTATGTGCCTGGGTTTCATGCTGAGACCCCAGCTGGGGACATAAGAGAGGCAGCCGATTGATGTTCCTCTCACACATAGACATTTCTCTCCCTCTTGTTCCCCCTCCTTTCCCCTCTCTGTAAAAATAAATAAATAACATCTTAAAAAAAAAAAAGAATAAAGGCCTTGTGGTGGGCTGAATAATGGTCCCCAAAGACATCCACTTTCTAATCCCCAAAACAGGTATGTTACCTTAGATGGCAAAAGGAACTATGCAGATGTAAATAAGTTAAGGATGGAGAGATCATCCTGAATTATACAGGAAAGCCCAATGTAATCACAAGGGTTTTTGCAAGACAAAAGCAGGAGGGTAGGAGTTAGAGACATTGGAGATGTTACACTGCTGGCTCTGAAGATGAAGGATGGGGCCACTATTGAAGGACTGCAGGAAGTCTCTATGGCACGGAGACTGATTCTTCCCCAGAGTCTCCAGAAGGAACGCAGCTCTGCCAACACCTTGATTCTAGCCCAGTAAGACCCATTGTGCAATTCTGGCTTCCAGGACTGTAAGAGAATAAATGTGTGTTGTTTTAAGCCATTAAATTTGTTATAATTTGTTACAGCAGCAATAGGAAACAAATATAGGCTCCTTCCCCAAGAAATCCTAAAGAAAGTGAAGGCTCTGAATTGCAAAATAAAAGATGGTCTAGAAGTGAGGAGCGGTGTGAGCAAAGGCCAGGGGAGTCTGGGAGGGGTGGTCTGTGAAGCAGCAGGGAGCAAGGACTGCTGCCCTCACCCTCATCCCAACCACTTGGACACTGATGGGAACAAGGGGCAAATGAGCATGGGAAGCATTGCCTATATGCCATTACACGTCACATGCTACCACCCCCAGCACTGGTGTGAGGGGCACCATGTAATGGGTAGAAATGTATTATTTGGCATAAAAGGAAACTGAGGCTCAGAGGGGTGAGGTGACTTGCCCATTGACTAGACCCCCATCTGTCTGACTTTAAACCTCATCCCTCCTACCAGAACCTGGTATGTATCTCACCTGAGGCTGGAGATCTGTACACCCTGCCTCCAACAACCCTATAATGGGGCGGGGGTATCTCTGTACTATCTACTTGAGTTCTGACAGACTTGGTGACAAAAATAGCCTAACAGGAATAAAGCTGAGGTCTCAACTCCCATCAGACCCCTGGGACGGATGGGAATCTGTTTCTAGGAGAAAAGACCTGGTTGGAAGCAGCAGGAGGCTGATTGTCCTGTGACTTGGGATCTGGCCCCACCCATCTACTTCCTGTCTGGTGAGCTTGAATAACTCTTCCCCCAAGAAGCATCATCTTCCCCTTCTGTGGGATGGGGTTACATGGAGGGCAGCAACTGTCCACAATACACTGCTATGTGGATAAAGCAAGAGTCATTATGACACATGTGGAATGGTGCCCATTTTGGTTAAAAAAGAAAAATATACACATGCACAGTACAGTTTTCTAAAATGTTAGCTAGGATACTTTGTAAACCTCTACCAGTGAAATATCTAGGGAGCCAAGTATTGGGTGTGTCTGAGGGTATTTTTATTTTATATTCTTCTATCCATTTTTAATTTGTTATAATGAGCACAAGCTGAAAAATAAATTTCAAATTCTCACACAAACTTGTCCATATAGAATAGCCATGTACATAAAAGGCTGTTGCCAAATATTGCTTCTCACTCCCTTCCTCTTCTGGGTGGGGTCAACTTTGCCTGCCATCACCTACTACCATGCCATGTGGGTGAAAATGTCTGCCCATTTAAGTCAAGAAAGAGCAGGGCAAGTCCAAGCAATAAATAGAAGCCTAACAGAAGGACAAATGCTATATAATTCCACTTATATGAGGTCCCTAGAGGAGTCAAATTCATATAAGCAGAAATTAGAATGATGTGGTTGAAGTGGACATCTTCAGTTTTGTTGTTTTTGCCTTCAGCGATGTTTCAGGTTTAATTTGCTCTAGGACCCATTTGTTCATCTTTCTGGAGGTCCAGGGTATCTGTAGAGCTCTCCTACATATTTCAAATGAATCCATTTTTTTCCCACCAGCCTTCTTCACTCTCCAACTTTTGCATCCATACATAATAATTAGGAATACAAGGCCATGGATGATCTTAGCCTTGGTATCTAATGACACATCTTTGCTCTTGGTGATCTTTCCTAATTCTTCCATTGCTGTTTGTTTATATGTATTTTACATGTGTGTATTGTTATATGTATTTTACCACAACCAATTAATAACCCATTGCAAAATAAAAGAGGGAGGTGGGAGATAGTGAAGGATGAGGCTGGGAGCCTGGAGTCTTGGTGAGTATTGGGACTTTGTCCTGGGTCTTTGAGGGGAGTTTGAAGGTTTCCACCTGAGGGCATAGTAGTCCAATTTGTTTGAATTCAAAGGGAATTTTAATTGTTTCCTGTGAGCTGCTTTGGGAAGTTTGGACTTTGTACTACTAGTAATAAATGACTGTAGAATGAATAACTCTAGAAGGAAAGGATCTCAAGTTTTTTCTAACGGCTGGAGCAGGCTAGTCACAAAGTCAGAGGAGCACTCCACTTGTCCATAGAGGGCTGCTTCAGGCAGGCTGGTGCTGGCAGCCTGGAGCCCAGGGAGAAGGCTGGGGCAGAGGTCCACAGTGGGAGCTCCCTGGGTCATTGTGAGATGCCTGAGGGAGGCCAGAGGAATCCAGCATACAGTGGGTGTCCAGATCTGAAGTTTGAGCCTGCTGCTGCCGAGCTGGAGGTGGACACGTCAGCATTCCTAGAGCCCCAATGTGTACCACCTTCTGAGCTGGGCACTGGACAGCAGTGTCAGCACACACAACTGTTGGCCTGATGCAGAGGTAGGACCAGAGAATGGCAGACAGCATAGGGAGGACAATCATGGGGTCCGTACCGATGGCTGACTGGGGAGTCGAGGTTGTTGGATGCCATCAGAAGCAGCTGTCCTAAAATTGCTGAATTGGTGCTCCCTTCCCCCATCTGCCTGGGCCAGGAGAGCATCTGCAAAGACTCACAGGCCAACTGTGGGATGCACTAGTGCTTCGTCTGCGAGAGCAGGACCAGAGTATCTTGAAATGAGCCAGACCCTGAGCTGTCCCTGAGCTCGGGGAAGGTGGGGCATGGGTGGTGGGGTCCAACAAAATAAAGCCCCTATATGCTGTCCCAGCACCTTTCAAGCCCTGGCACGCAAGAGGTGATGGATAAATATTTGTTATAGTAGGGGCTCTTTTTCCAAGTTCCTGTCCTGTAAAATAGGCAAGGCTGTCTGGAGGCATGGATGATGTTTGGTAGACAAAGCACGATGTAGGTGCTCAATCCCTCCCCTTTCTCTGCAAGATGAGGCCATTGTTGTCTTGGCAAGTTTTGATGATGTGATTGTCCTAAAAGCCAGATCCAGGGTGCTTTCAACTGTTTGGCAGAAACAGTTATTGTCCGAACTCTGAGCCGAGCTTGGGACCCAGGGAGAAACACTGGGATCTGTGATCCTGTTGTGGCAGAAGAGCCAGCGAAGGTCTGAATGTTCCCCCAAGATCTGTCCCAGTAGGAGCACTGCTGTGAGAAGCCATGGCTTAGCATGGGATCTGGAGTTAGCGTGGAGGTCTGTGGCCAAGAGAGCAGTGGGCAGGCAAGGCATCCCTGTAACCCCTTGTTGCACCCACTGAATTTGCTCTGAGACTGTGATTGGCATCCATTCCATAGCTATGTCCAGGTATCTTTCTGTTTCTCCAAGTCTCTTCATTTGGGCACATTTGTGCTGTCTCCCTGGGCCCTCATCTCTGTGCCCTCATGTCTCTGTGCCCTTACCTCTTTTTGTGAGTCTTTCCTTCCTTCTATGTCTTTCCCTGCTCCCCCACCATCCTACCCATCCCCACTCTGTCCATGCAGTCCTCTCCAGCCTCCTCCATGCCCTTATCTGGATTCAGCCCCTGAACAATTGCTGGGAGCCCATCCCCATGACAACAGGGCAGATGGTTTCAAGTAACTGCTCCCCCACCCACCACAGCTCAATCCGTCTTTGAAATTAAATCAGCTGCGATAACATCATAACATTGACTGGCCAGAGGGAGGGAGGGCAGGCAGGAGGATGCCTGAGCCCCACCTACGCTACCCCAGGCCTTGAATGCAAGGAAAAAGCATGAGGAGGGCAGAACCAGCTTTCATTGTGGCTGTAACCTTGACCAAGTCTCTAACCCTTGGGCCCTCGGTTTCCCTATCTGTAAAATGGGGGCAAATAGTCATCCCTGTGTTTTGGGACCAGTGCAAGTCTCTGGGATTGTGTGTAAGCAAAGCACCCACCTCATGTGTGCTCAGTAGAGCTGAGAACATTGACACTCTATGCCCAGTCCACAAAGAAACCAAACCCTGGTGGAAAACCTCATGATAACACTGCCTGGCCAGGTCTCAGGTCATTCATAGTAGAGAGGTGCAGACCTGGCTTCCTACCTCTCTGTGAACTGAGATGCACCCTCTCTCCAAGGCTTTGGTGCCCTCACTTGTAAAATGCCCCGGTGTCTTGAATCCTAATGCCAGAAGAACACATTGGAATGCCATCTTCTCCTCTCATCAATGGGCAGATTACTCCCTTCCCTAGGGTTTGGGTCCCTTTAGACATCCAGGGACCCTTTCAGGATGTGGGAACCCTGGAGTGGTGGGTAGAGGAGGTCTGAGGCCTCCCTGTCAAAGTGGCATCTGAGGCGAGATGAGGTTGGGAGGAGTTAGCTGGGTGGTGCTGACGGGGATAGGTGTTTCAGGCAGTGGGGTCAGTGTGTGCTAAAGTCCTGAGACAAGAAGGAGGTGGGGAGGGGGCTGAAGAACAGAAAGTGAGGAAGACAGTAAGAAGATGAGCAAAGACCTGAAAGGAGACAGGGGAGGAAAGGGTATGTGAAGATCCTGGGAAGAAGCAGGATGTGCCAGGTGTGTTTGCAAGGCAGTGGAGAGGCTGCTGAGGCTGGAGCAGAGGGGACAATGGGGAAACCAGGGAGGTCATGGGGGCCAGATGACATAGGGCCTTGTGAGTCACTATGAAGACCTTGGCTTTTACTTTGAGTGTCTTGCAAAACTCTTAAGTTTTTACAAGATCCTTCTGGCTGCTGTGATAAGAAAAGGTATGAGGGGAAAGGAACAGTCAGGGAGGCCAGTGATGAGTCTGGTGCAATGACAAAGAGCCCACTTATGGCAGGATCCATGCTGGGGCTAGGGTTGGGCCAGTAGAGGGGCCACAGTGTAACCCCCGTGCTCATGGCCTTCCTGTGTGGGAAGTGTGACTACACTGGACCTGATCAGCAGGTCCCAAGCCAGGATGTGAGTGCTGAGTTGTGGGGATGGAGGGCCACCAGGATTCCTCACTGCTGCAGTCCCAGCACCCTATACACAGTCAGGCCCAGAAGGGGTTCCTGGTCAACTTCCTGTGGCCAGAATGGCCTGCTCTGGTGCAGTTTGGTGGGGCCTTCCCACAGAGGTGATATGGAGTAAGTCCTCCAGAAATAAGTTTAACAAGCCAAAAGGAGATGAGAAGGGTGATCCAAGTGAAGGAAACAGTATGCACAAGATGTGGATGCTGAAAGGGCCTGGAGCAGGCGGTGCCTGGAAAGGCAGCAGAGGCCTTGAATGCTAGGTAGGGAATTGGACTTTGGGGTGTGCAGCTATAGTTGTTCCTCAGCCTGTCTAGGCTTCAGTTTCTCCATCCGTCAAATGGGCTAAGGGTTGAGACAAGGATTTAGCGAGGTAGTTGAGGACATGTCAGATGCTTAGTCAGCCAGGTACATTAGCTGCCATGTGCAGTAGCCACAAGAGGAATTGAAGCAGGGGAATGCCCTGATGATCTGTGCTGGAAAAGGAAGGTCCTTGCTTCAGGTATGAGGCTTGGTGAAAGGAAGGCAGCACATACAATGAGCCCTGGCCCTGAAGACCTTAGGGTGTTCAAGAACACCAGTGCCTTACAAGCACCCAAATCTCTGTTGTGCACCCAACCCCAGGAACATGCAACCACCTGGGCTGCTGAGCTGTAACTGGATTTTCCCAGCAGCTGTCAGAGTTAAGCAGACCCACTTGATAAAACCTCAGCTGGCCAGAGGTGAAATTAGCATGTCGACAGGGGCAGAGGTCAGGTAGTTAATGTTGTAGTGGGGGTTTTGATGAAGTTAGTCCCTGCAGGACGGGAAGGTAGGGTTCAACCGTCTGTGCATCTTGGGGCTCTCCTGTCCCTTGGATAATGTGGTTAGGGAAGCTCCAGCTGCCAGCCTGTCCCAGGGGTTCCTGAAGGTGGAACCCAGCCAGAGCCTAGACTGAGGCTGGAGGTATAGCTGATCATCCAGGTTATCTACTATATCCTCCTGGACAGGGCACTTGTAGCATCCAAGGACTTTTCAACCCCAAAAGATTTTGGGGTGATGTCCCTTGGCTTTCTAGAAAAAGCCTTTAACAAGCTCCTCTGGAAGAACGATCACTCAGACACACCTCTGGGCTTTCAGCACATCTACCATGGGTGTTCCTTATCCCAGCTCTACTAGAAATGAGGATGAATTCCTCCCCAGGTATGTCTGTGCTCAGGCTCTACCCTCCCCCGTTTCAAGGCCTCCTAGCATCTTCTCCCATCAAGAGTTCCAGAGGTTGTCCTCTGAGCATACCTTGCCATTCCCTGGAACAGTCTGTTTCCGTCTTCTTTCACTTCACATTACTTATTGAATACCTAATACATGCCAGGCTCTAGGCTAGGAGCTGAGAGCATGACTTAGCAAAATCTGATTTGGTCCCAGCTCAATGGCACTCCTAGCACCTTTCCTTCTCATGCCCACACCCCTCTCTTTCCAGCATGGGAAACTAATTAGTGACAGAGACCCTGTCACTAATCAGCCCTAAATCCTGAAACCTAGAATCACCTCCTTTTCTGACTCCAATCCCCAAGGAACTCCTCTGCAAGCCTCAGTTTCCTGTTGTGTAACACGGGACAGTGACCACAGTCTGGGAGAGTTGTGAACATTAAATAAAACTGTATATATTCACTTCACTGGCCTTTTTTTCTTTTCCTCCAAACAAACAGGCATGTCCCTCCCTCAGGGTCTTTGCTCTTGCTGTTCCCTCTCCCCAGAATTCTTTTCCCCCAGATAGATGCATGGTCCATGGTATCACTTTCATTCCAGTTTCTGATAAATGCCACCTCCTCAGAGAGGCCTTCCAGGACCACCTGATTTAAAATTCCCCTGCTCATCATTTGACCCCATCCTTCATCAGCTCACCTGCTTGTATTTCCTCTCTCACATTCATTACTACAGGGGACAATAGTCTACATACCTACTTGTTATCTTCTCCCCGAAAAGAGAGCTCCACAAGGTAAGAATCTAACAGCTTTGCCTATTGCTGTATCCCTAGGGTTCAATACATATTTCTTGAATTGCATTCAATTAAAAATGCCTGACACATCTTTAAGCTTGAGATTGTTTCAACATAAAAGTGTATTTTAAAATACATGTTTTAAAAAAACTGACACTCAGTAGGCCCACAGGTAATCAGAACACAGTTTCCCCTTCTTCAGCACCAGCACCCCTCCCATAACATTTCATTCCCCCTCGGGGAATCTTCCTTGCTCTGACTTGGAGAAAGCTCTGCTTCTACAGGGCTTACTCCTTCTGACACCTACCCCCTATAGTGAGTCCTAGATCTGATCTCTGTGCCTTAGACTCATCTGGGCTTCTAGTCTAAAATAGCTTTGCATAGACTTGGGGACAGCAACTAGAGTCCACAAGGCTGCCTTTCTCCATGCTGAGTCTCCCCAGCTCTTGAGAGGATGGAGTCTCCAACCTTTTCCCTACCTTAGCCACCACCTCTAGACCCACCCCAGGCCATCCCTACCCCTCTACCAGGACAGAGCCTGAAGCTGAGCACAAAGTGGGACGAGAAGTTCTGAAGAACCCTCCCTTTCTTGAGGTCACATAAGACTTCCCAGGCACTTTTTCATTAACACCTTCTGGTCACACAAAGGTTGGGACCCACCGACTGCTGACCCAGACAGATCTTTTCAGCCTAACTTCCTACTCTTTAAAGCAGAATTATTTACACCAGTTTTCAGGGTTGGGCATCTTTTTATTTCTAATTGGGCAACTGCTCTCAGATCTGCTCCCTTCCAGCTGAGTATTATCAGGGAATGTGAGGCCTGTGCCTTTTGTAGCTCCTTCAAATCTTAGGTACCAATATTGAGTGTACAGTACTGAGGACGGAGCCCTGTGGGCCAGGTGTAGAGACTTCACTCCAGCTCCTGGAAAAATGTATACACAACACCTTCATATATCACCCTGAGCTAGATGCTAGGGAATAGCAATGAGTAAAATAGAGCTCCTGTTTTTGAGAAGTTTATGGTTTCCTGGGGCTGCAGACGATAATCAAGCTGTTCTCTACTTCTCCATGCCACAAATACACAGACAGAAATGTGTGCATAGTGTTCATGCATATGACACAGTACTGCCCATCCACATAGGGTCACTTGTGCATCATTTGGGAAATCATACAAGAGGGTCCCAGTCCTCAGAATACCTGCTAGTAATTATCACGTGTCCACCATCCTGTCTGCCCACAGTGGCCCATGTACCAGCAAACTTCCTCTCTCACTGCCCCCAGCCCACAGCCAACAAAACTGCTCAAAGGATGCCCACCACTGCCTCAGCTGACAGTGCCCACTGCTAGAGTACCATGTCCAGAGCCTGCCTTAACTCTGAAGGCTGCCCACCCTCAGGTCCAAGTCATGAACACCACAGAGGCAGGCAGGAGCCTCCACCCCAAACTGTCTCCAGAACTCACTAAGCAGGCCCACCTCCTCTCCCCCATCTCCTGCCCCACCACCCAGTTCTTCCCTTTATTGGCCTGCCGGGAATCACTATACAACCCCCAACACCCAATACTCACACATATATACCCACACATATCACACATACCACACCACACACATACCACAACCCCACACACATCACACCCCCTATATATACCACAACATACACCACAACATACAAACCTCATGACATACATACCACACTCTCCCACACACACACCACACTGCCTCACATATCACATTTACACATACCACACACCCTCATACTACATCACAAATACCACACACATCACGTATACCACCCCTGCATACCACATCACATACAACATACACTTGCACACACCACACTCTACTCACACACATCACACACATACCGCACCACACACACCACATGCCCCTACACACCATACCCCCACCACCGACACCCAGAAACTTTCATTCTTCTAACAATTATGGGCCCTGCCCCCTTGTGCCAGGCATTGCTCTAGATTCTGGGGACACAGTGAAGGGCAAGGCTGGTGTAGGCCTTGCCCCCTTGGACCTCAGAGTGGTTAAGATGCACACATCTTCCAAATAGTCACACAGATAAAAACATAAGGACCTTGGATAAACAGGTGAGGGGACTATGAGAAAGTAGAGCAGGTAGGTGGGGAGCTAATTCAGAGTAGGATGTCAGGGAAGAATGCCTTAAAAAAGTGATCTTTGAGCAAAGGCCTGAAGAAGATTGGATGTTCACTCGGGAGAGCAGCATGTGTGAAGGTCCTGAGACTCTCAAGCATTTGGTGCAATGAAGAAACAGACGAAAGGACAGTATGGGTACAGTTCAGAGAGTGAGGGTTGGTGGGAGACAAGACAAGGAATGTGGGCAGAGCCAGGTTGCCAGGGCCTCATGATGAGGATGAGACCTGAGGTCTTTTGCTTAGAGCAGAGAAAGCCACTGAAGTTTTAAAGCAAGGTAGGTAACATGATGCAATGTGGACTTTGGCACAATGACCACACAAGAAGAATTGTTGCAGGGATCAAGGGCTGGAAGTTGGACCCAAAGCCCTGTGAGGATGATGAGGCCACACTAAAGTTTATAGTGAGTGTGGAGGCACAGAGCTGGACAGAGATGGGCTGATGGTCTTGGCATTTATCAACCCAAACAATACAGATGAGATATCATAAATCACCTGTAGAAACATTCCTGTACCTTCCAGATACCAGATTTGGGAGGTGGTACCCACTGGCCCAGAGGCACAGGCTCCTCTGCCCATCCACTAGTGCCAGTGCCAGTGCTGTGCTGGTACACTTAGATGCCCTCTACCCACAAAGTTTAGCTAGCTCTTTCCATGAACTCACTTGGCATGTTTATTAACCATAAGCCTGCAGTTGCAGCCAGTTGGCAGGTGCAGGACCTGGGTGGCCACAATTACTTGTTGTCCATCCGTTTGAGCTGCTCCTTGCCATTGATGGTCAATGACTTGAGCTGCCCATCCTCCTCCACTTCCACACGCTCCTGCCCATTCTCCATGATGCGCTTGGTGGTGACCTTGTGTCCATTAATCATCTCAGTGGACGACATCACCGACTTGAACCCCGAACTGCCAGAGCCAGAGCCCCCAAAGGAAGTGGATGAGAAGGTGGTGCGGCTAGCACTCCCACCCCAGCCCAGTGTGTCGAAAGCCGAGAAGGCCTCCATGAAGGCTGGGAACTCACCAAAGCCAGCAGACAAGGCGCCCCTCAGGCCGTGGCCCTGACTAGCACGGTCACTGTTGAAGGGGGTAACCCAAAAGTCAAAGGAGAAGGGGTCCAGGCCACCGAAAAACTCGCGGAAGATGTCCTCAGGGTTTCGGAAGGTGTAGCCAGTGTCAAAGGGGCTGTTGTAAGGGGTACTGGCCCCACCACCAGCTACCCAGCTGTCACAACCTGCTCGGTCATAGACAGAGCGCTTCCGGGAGTCCGACAGGACCTCATAGGCCTCAGACACCTGCTTGAATTTCTTCTCAGCTTCTTCCTTGTTGTCAGGGTTCTTGTCAGGGTGCCAGCGCAAGGCCAGCTTGCGGTAGGCCTTCTTGATGTCCTCTGAGGAGGCGCTCGACTGTACCCCCAGCACTTCATAATAGTTAGCCATGCCCAGCGGGGGGGAGAGGCAGAGGTAGAGGAGAAGGTGAAGTGGGCACCAAAGACCAGATGATTGGGGTGGGTGTAGAGGAGGTAGAAGCTGGTGTGGGTCGCTGAGCAGGGGTCTTGTTGGACTATGCTGTCTCTGGGCGTGGCTTTGCCCAGCGAGTTTACCTTTTCATAGTACCAGCTTTCGGGAACACCTCCACTGAAAGAGGTGGGGGGAGGGGAAAGACACTGATGCTGTGGGGCCAGGCAGTGGCAGGTTCCCCTGCAGAGCTGAGACCAGGCTCTTTATGACATCAGCCCCTGGGTGGGGCAAATCCATCCCCAGGTCTGGACTCGGCAACACCCCACAAGTCCATCTGCCCCTGTGAACAAGGCTGTGAACCATAGTGGACTGAGACTCAGAGCTGGGTAATGATGGGGCTATTGGCTGACCCCTGGGATCAGCTATAGGATCCAGGCCCACGTGGGCAATGAAGGTCAGTGATGGTGGCCAAGGAGAGTGAGGGCTTCCTGGGATATGTCCAATGGCTGGGTTGTTAGTATGGAGTGAGGGGGCCCTAGGTAGGGGTTCAGTCAGGATGGAGGCAAGAGTTCATTCTTTTTGTGCCCCATTACCTCATCAGATCCAAAGAGGTAAACCCCACAAAGGTAGGGATGTTTGTCAGCATCTAGGACAGTGCCTAGCAATCAGTTCAACCTTGAAGTTCAAAGCTTGAATGAATGAAGCTCAGATATATGTGGCAACGTCAAGGTCACACAAGTCAGTGAAGAGAGAGGGAAATACAAACCCAGGGTTGTCTGAGACTGTAGTGGACAGCAAACTTAAAGAAACTTTTCACTCAATTCTGGAAAGAAAAATAGGAATTGAAAGTAAGTATAGATTAGCGAGTAAAGACTTTGAATAGTGGTCCCAGCTGCACCCCACAAAGATATTCCCCTGTCATAATGGCCAGAGTCTGAATGTGACCTTACTTGCAAAAAGATCTTTGCAGATGTAATTAAATTAAGGATCTCAAGATGTGATCATCCTTGATTATCTGAGTTGGTTCTAAAGTCAATGACAAGTACCCTTATAAGAGATACACAAAGAGACACACTGAGAGAAGACTATATGATGATAGAGGCAGACACTGGGGTGATGCAGTGCAAGGAAAGCCACAGTCACCAGAAGCTGGAAGGAGCAAGGAAGGATCCTCCCTCAAAGACTCTGGAAGGACTGCAGCACTGATGACACCTTAATTTGGGAATTCTAGCCTCCAAAACTGTGAGAGAACAATTTTTTGTTGTTTTAAGCCATCTAGTTTGTAATAATTTGTTATGGTAGCCCTAGGAAACTAAGATAAATAAGGTAACCAATTGTTCCTATGCATTAATATTTTTTTAATTCTTGTTCTGATGTTGGAACATTTTTAGAAATAGTAATTAACACTACTGATTAGCATTTACTTCTACCTTCACCTCCAGTGAAGATGGACATGCTAAACTACCAACCACTTCAGTGAGGAACTTAGTTTGGATGACCGAGTCTTAACTGAAATAGCATTTCTCTTCTTTCTCTCCCTTCCTTTGTTCCTCCATCCTGCATTTTCTTCTTTCTCTTCTTCCTGTCTCTAGTTTAAGATTTTATTTATTTATTTTTAGAGGGAAGGGAAGGGAGGGATAAGTAGAGGGAGAGGAACATCAATGTGAGAGAGAAACATTGATCGGTTGCTTCTCATATGTGCCCTGACCAAGGACTGTACTCACAACCCAGGCACATGCCCTGACTAGGAATCAAACTGGTAACTTTTCATATTGCCTGACAACACCCAACCAACTAACCTACACTGGTCAGGGCTATTTCTAGCCTTCATCCCTTTTCACTACTCTCTGTCATTCTCTTTTCCTTCAGTACTCATTTGTGCTAGGTTCGTATCAGGGGGACAGCATGTGGTCACCAATTTTAGCTGTCAGGAGGAATGAAAGCAGAATCTGGAAACACTTTGCAAATCCAGCCTAGAGAGAAATGCTGTCACCCCTCCATACTTGACAAAAGCAGGACTTGTTCTCTATGCCCCACTTCTAACTATCCACACTGGCTAACACATAACTCATGTCACTTGTTAGAGGAAATGAATGACAGAGTAACTCCACTGGGTGTAACTACAGATGAAAGTATTTCTGTATTTTTGTAAACTATATTTCTGCCATTGTAGTTAGAACCTGTTCTTGGCAGGCCTGTTCACTATAGCTGGGGACAAATACCCACCCTACACAATTCTCTATGACAATGACATTGAGAATGGTGCTGTTGTTGACTTCAGTGACTGGGGACAGTGACAAAGTGGGTATGCATGGTGACAGATAAAGTATCATTAAGATAGTAGAAGTACTTAGGGTAGTGGTATTGATGTGAGAGTAATGGTGATGGCAGGACAGTAATTGTGGTAGTGATAATGGAGTTGGTAATGGCAAAAGTGGTGCTAGTGGAGGTGATGGTGACACTAGTGACCGAGGATGTTGGTGGAGACAGTAACTTATGGTGGCAGTGGTAGTGTTGGTTTATGGTAACAGTGGAAGGGATAGCAATCGTGAAACCAGTGGTGATAGAGGGATTGTTGATAATGATGATGGAAATGTAATGGAAGTGGCTACTAGCAGAGCTGTTGGTGAGATCAGCGGTGGTGATGGTGATCCCAGAGGTGGTAAAGTTGGTAATGGTGGTGATGAAGGCAGTGAGGTAGTAGAAGTTGTATGTTATACAGCTCTGCTACAGTAACAACCCACACATTTCTGTGCCTTATGAAAGACATTTAATTCTTATACACTTTACTTGTCAGCACCCATGGATCAGTTGATGGGGCTCCACTCACGTGTCTTCTCATTCTGGATCCCAGGCTGAGGAAGTAGCTGTAACCTGAAACATACTATCCTCATGGCAGAGAGGGTGCAAGTAAGAGCTGGTAGAAACTTGGGATACCTCTTAAAACTTCTTTTTGGATGTGATGCATGCCACTCTTGCTCATGACACATGGTCAAAGCCATTGTCAAAAGAGTGGGGATTGGCACTCCTTTAGGAAGGCTCTGTATATCTCAAGCAACAGCTAGAGGGGCACAATACTCTTAGAGAGGAGAGGGAGTGGTCAATATTACAGTATACTACAGGTTTTAATGGGAGTGACATGAGCAGTGGTAATAATGGCCCTGGTATAAATCATGGTGGTACTGCTGGTTATGAAGTGTAAGTGCTGATGTGTGGTGATGGATAGTAATGGAAAATGATGGGGTTGCTTAAAGTGATGGGAATGATATACTGGTGGGAATGACCACTATGGCCATAGTGCTGATAGAGTGTGGGGAATGATATTGGAGGTGTGGTGTTCTATATTTTCTGTTGCTAACTCAGCACCACCACCATCCTCTTCTATAATCTTCTCTGCATAGTAGAGAATTCTGGAAGATTTTCCAGAATCTCCTTACCCATATGGTTTCAGGTTAGAGTCAGCCAATTGATAAGATTTGGAAAGTGGAAGAGTAAAAGAAATTGCAGGCAGATGACAACCCAGAGTTTCACAGCAGCTTCTGGACAATCTGCTGAGAATCCTCTGCTTCAGAGCTGAGGTTCAAATGTTCAGGAGTAGCTTCCCAGAATATCATGAGATTTCCAGCTTCCAGGTGAGCTATTGAGATCTACTCATCTTAGAGCTGCAGACTGAGACCATCAGCAATGATTTGCTTCCCTGATCTTTACTCTTCGGGGTTGTCCAATGGTTGTGTAAACTATTAAATGTCTTCATACCTGTTACATAGTCATAATGGTGATAATGGTAATGATGCAGGTTGTGATAATGATGTGAAGTCAGAGGTATGTTGGAGGTGGTGGAGATGATCACAGTGGTCATGGTAGAGCTAGAGGTAATGGTGAGTCTGGCTGAAGTAGATACAGTAATGGTGGTAGTGATAAGAGAGATGAAGATGGTAGTAATGAGGAAGGTGGTGGTAATAGTGATATTGGTTGAGGTGGAAATGGTAGTGATGATAGTAATGGTGGTGATAGTAATTTTGGTGGTCACGTTAATGGTGATACTGATTGAGATGAAGATGGTGGTGATGACAATGATGGTGGTGATGCTGGTGATAAGTAGTGATAACAGTGATGGGTGAATTGGTGTTCAGTGGTAATGTGGATACTATTTGAGGTAGACATGGTGATGGTCGTGATAGTAGTGAAGCAGGTAGTAGAGATGGTGAAGATGATGGTAGAGATGGTGGTAATAATGGAGTTCTATCAGAGGTGGGATAGTTGTAGTAGTGATAGAAGTTATAGTGATTATAGTGATGGTGGTTATGCTAGTAATAGTAATGGTAACGATGGTCATGTGATGGTCATAGTAATGGTGGTACTTGTTGAGGTAATGAGGGTGATGCCAGAGGCAGGATGGGAGGAAGTGATGGGAGTGATAATGTGATAATAGTAATATGAGTGATGTGATGGTGATATGAACTGAGGTCATAGCAATAGTGATGGTAATAGTGATGGTGGTGATGATGGAGGTAGGGATGATGGTGTGTTTATGGTGATGGGATGATGTGATATTAGTAAGGGGGTTGATGGCAACAGCATTGTTACAAGTGAAGCCTGAAGTTGCCATAACAGTATAATTGGGATGGTGTGTATGGGGGTAGCTACGGCAATGTTAATGCACAAGGAACCCAGAATGATGAGATGTCCAAGAATCCTTCAGATGCTTCCCCCTGCCCAGGCTTCCCTCTCCTCCTTGCCTGAGACTCTGGTGCTGACCTCCATTGTTCTCCCAAGGAGGAATTTTCTGGCCCCTGCTGTTCCAGAGTCCTTCAGCAGGTTCCCTGCTCTGCTCCATGCCCAAGTCCTATGCTCAGCCTGAGGCCTCATCCTGCAGTGAAACTGTATGAGGGAGCTGGGATGGAGACAGGTCTGGAGATCCCATCATATCCCCTGGGTCAGAGCTGTCCCAGAGCACAGCTCTTCACTGCTAAAGATGCCCTGAAAATGGAAAGCCCTCCCAGTTTCTCAGGGGTGGATGTGGAGCTCCCCATAAAGGAAGGTATAGAACCTGGTAGCAGCATGTAGAGATTTCCCCTTTCAAAAAGATAGAGGAGTAGGGATGAGCAGATCCCCAGACTCTTGTCTCACAGGATGAGAGGTCACTTCCCCTCTCTGAGCTTTGAGGTCCTCATTTGCCAATGGGGTGGTAAAACTCTTCCTTTCCAGGCTTCCCTCCCCTCTGGGGAGCCAGCCTAGCCTCTCTGGCCTCTGATTTCTGATGTCCCTGAAACCAGCTTCGTGAGCCAGGACCTGAGAAGAGAAGAATGACCAGGTGATCTCAGACAGAGTCTGACCATGTTCACAGGGAGGTCCAGAGAAGGCAAGGCACAGCCAAGGCCACACAGCAGTCCCAGGGTAAGCTGACGGGAGGCCAATTAGGCAACCAATTGGTATTCTGAGCAGCCAGAGGCCCCTCTCTGTCTCTGTAATTAATGGAGTGGCTTTTTAAAAGGATTCTAACCACCCCTGATTCCTATCTGCTTATCACTAGCATTCTTAATTAGATGATCCTGGCAGTCACTGGGCTAATTCCCTCCAGTCCCATGCAACCCTGCCCAGCCTGGGGCAGCTCATCCCACCTCCACAGTCCCACCCCTCACCCCCAGCCAGATGGGCAGTTCCGGCCTTCTCTCCTCTCAGAGACCCTGGTTCTCTAATTGCATTACCTTCAGAATGGATGGGTGACAGCAATAGATTGATGGGGTCACTGGATAGACAGTGATAGGTGAGTGAAGGGACTGAATGAACAGCTATGAGGGTGCATGGATGGATGAACAGACAGACTATGGGGTTAAGAGCTCAGCTCAGCTTGTCAGAGAGCTTTGTTATTTATTAGCTGTGTGTTCTTAGTGAAGTCACTTAAGATCTCTGTGCCATTTCCTCATCTCATTTGTAAAATGAGGATAGTGATAGTATTTTCCTCATAGGGTTGCTGTGAGGACAGCTTACTTGCAAGCATAATGATGACAATGTTAACAATGATGCATGGACAGATGGATGAAAAGATTGACAGATGATGGAAGAGAAGGAATGGTAGATGCAAAACTCCACAGAAGAATGGGTACAAGGGTAGATGCACATACCAATTGGTAGGCTTATGGAAAGTTGGTCAAGTGGTGGGTTACTAAACAGGTGGAATGGACAGGGAATGTTCAGTGCCAGACAGGAAGATATAAATGGAGGGCAACCCTTCTCCTTCTCCAGAGATGACTGGATGACCTCAACTCAGGTCTCGACACAGACCTGGCTCAGATCTCCTTTCTCTCCTTAGGATCTCCAGGAATGCTTCCTGCTCAACCCTCTCAGCCAGTGGTAATGGTTACCCACTCAATCTCCAGGATCATTACCTCAATCTCAACCCAGGTAACACCCTTCTTGGTAGAGATCCATGTGGTCTGTGGAGGCTCAGATCTAGCCTTAAGTAGGGCTTTACAGCTTGAGCGAAAGCATCATTTGTGGAACCCCCCCATACAAGTTCTAAAGTGCACCAACCTATTGGGGCAGCCACTCTCCCCTCCTCACTCACAGCACCCCAGTCCTCAGCCCACCACCCCTTTATGGAGTGATCTTGGGCAGGACTCTGATCCTAGTTCCAACAGCTGTTCCTAAGCCTCTAAAAGGATTCATCTCCAAGAGCTTCCTCACATACCCTTGGGCCTCTACAGCTTGTGGGGTATGGGGCTTCCTAGATCTTTCTGGAAAGATTATAGAACAAAGAATCCTGAAATGTCTTCCAGAGTAAAGGCCTGTATGCATACATTCACAGCAGCAGACATCCATCCATCCATATACCCAACTACTCATTTACCTACTCATTCATCCATTTATCCATCCATCCATTTATCCATCCATTCATCTATCCACCTACCCACCCATCTCTTCATCCCACACATTTTGTGAGCTCCTATCTACACCTGTGCTGCATGCCAGGCACCCTTCCCAGTGTTGCAGATATATATGCCAGTGAACCCACTAGAGAGGGCCTTGCCCTCATGGAGCTGACATCTAGTGGGGGAGATATAAGAAACTGATAACTAATGAATGTTTAATATAATATCAGGTAGTGATAGATGCTATGGAGAAAAATAAAGCAGAAAAAGGACTTACAGAATGATGGGGCTTTTCTTTTAGACAGGGTAGTCAGAACCCTCCACACCTCTACATGCATACTCAGGCACTGATGTCATCATGCATTTGTGTATACCTGTGCAGACAAACACACATGCACAAACCCACATACATACATCCTTGCTCTGTTTGAGCAGTGTCTTTAAAGGTACCCCTACTGGCTCCAGTTGGGGAGGTCCAAGACTGTTCCCCCTTCTCCACTATAACCAGGCACTGAAGGGTGTGGGGGGGGGGACCTGTGACTTGGTATAACCTCTAGAATGTGACAAAGGCAGTGGGATTTTATTCCCAAGTGCAGGACATTATTTAAGACTCCCGTCAAGCTGCCAAGAATCTTACAGCTGCAAGGAAATCTAAGGGAGAGCCCAGCCTTGGTCTGCAAGTAGCTGCAGCCTTGTAGGACCCTAAGTGAGAACGCAGATACCATGGTGTTGTTATATTCGTAGCTATTTATTATGCTTCATGGGATCCTGACTCACAGAGACTGAAATAATAAATGTGTGTGGTTTTAAGCTGTTCAGTTTTGGGCTATTTGTTATGCAGCATAGTACCATGTTGTTTTATTAGTAGGTACATTTTTGGATATCTGAACTATTTCATAATTGAAATGAAAAGATTAAGAAAGAAGACCTGGCTGGTGTGGCTCAGTGGATTGAGCACTGGCCTGCAAACCATAAGGGTCGCTGGTTCAATTCCCAGTCAGGGCACATACCTGGGTTGCAGGCCAAGTCCCCTGTTCCCCAAGAGGCAACCACACATCAACGTTTCTTTCCCTCTCTTTCTCCTTCCCTTCCCCTCTGTCTAAAGATAAATAAATAAATATTTTTTAAAAAAGAAAAGATTAAGAAAGAACCCTATGATATAATCCAGAAAGCAGCCAAAATGAACACAGCAAACAAACGAACACATACAAAAAAATCATTGACACAGACAACAGTATGGGGATTATCAGAGGGAAAGGAAGGTGAGGGGAGATTAAAGAGGGGAAAGGGATCAAATATGTGATGACAGAAGGAGACGAAATTTTGGGTGATGAACACACAATGTAATATACAGATGATACAGTACTTTACTTGAAATGCATATAATCACTTAACCAATGTTACCCCAATAAACTTAATTTTTAAAATCTTAATGAAAAAAAAAGATCTCTGTAGCAGAAAAGACAGGTTTCAGGGCATGAGCCTGAGGCTGGAGGTGGGGGTCAGGAAGGAGGCTGGTATTACGGAGCAGGTGAAGATGAAGCTGGGTAATGTAAGATGCAGAAGAGGGCACAGAGGATGATGCCGAGATGTTGCCAGTGGTCAGGTGCTCTAATGTGTGTGTACCAAAGTTCCCTTCATCCCTACATTCCAAGGAAAGGAGGCCCATCCCAGCATCCCCTCAAAGCTGTGGAAACCTAGGTCACAGCCAAACCTGGGGGAGAGGCAGGGAGAAGAGGCAAGAGGAACCCCTAGGGAACCCCACAGTGTGGGGGTTCTGTGGGAGGGACAAATGGAATAGTGGAAGGAAGTGTCTGCAAAGAGTCCGCTAAGTTCCCTCTCCAGGGAAGTGACCTATCCAATTCCAGCTTGCATGCCATTAGGGAGAGATCCTGTTCTACTCACTTTCAGGGCCTGAGACCTCTTCATTCCAGCCCCCAGTGGCCCTCAGTTTCTCCAGCTGGACAGGAGACCCATACGTGGGGTCTCTGCTTTGTTGGGGACAGGGTGGGGAAAATGCTGAAAGTACCTACTAAGTAGTCAGGTACACCCTGGCTAGTGTGGCTCAGTTGGTTGGGCGTTGTCCTGCAAACTGAAAGGTTGCGGGTTAGATTCCTGGTCAGGGCATATGGCTGGGTTTCACATTCAGTCCCCAATAGGGGCCCAAGAGGCAGCTGACTGAAGTTTCTCTCTCGCATCAACGTTTCCATCTCTTTCTCCTTCCCTTTCCCTCTCTCTAGGATCAATAAAGAAAAAAAAAATTTAAATAAGGGCATTCCATTGGTACTCCCAGAGACTCTAAGAGCCTTAGATGTTATGGAAGAAGATACAGAAGGGTGAGCAGTTTGCCCTGGATCCCAAACACCCTGGGCTTCTAGGAGTTGAGAAGTGCATGATGGCTCAGTCTGAAGACTGTAGGCTAAAATCATATTAGAAGAGAGTCTCCTTGCAAGGTGGGCTCTGCTAGGACTGAGTACCCTTTGCCTTCCTCATATTATCCTTACACAACCCTGCAAAGTGTGGTCTTGTTTTACTGGTGAGGAATCAGGATTCAGAGAGGCTAAGCCATTTGCATAAGGCTGTGCAGCAAGTGAGATGCAGGTCTGTCTGCCTCACAGCTAGGCCTCATTCCTAAGTGATATTAGTTAGGTATTAAAAAATTCCTGAGGGGTTCAGGGAAGGAGAATTCAGATACGGCTTCTCCTAGGATATTTGCTTAGGGTTTTGAAGGTTGAAGAAGAGTTCTCCAGGCAGATCTGAAGGGGAGAACATCCCAGGGAGGAAAACTAGTCAGGACAAGGCAGAAAAAAGAAAACAGGTTTTTCTTAATAATTCTTAACTATTTAAATTACAAAGGTGGCACATAGTTATAAGACATTAAAATAAAAGCAAAAGTTTATTTAAAAAAAAGGACCACCCTAGCCAGGTGGCTCGGTTGGAGCATCATCCCATGCACCAAAATGGTGCAGTTTCAATTCCTGGTCAAGGCACATACCTAGGTTTTGGATTCAATCTCTAGTTGGGACATATACAGGAGGCAACCGATTGATGTTTCTCTCTCACACTGATGTTTCTCTCTCTCTCTGAAATCAGTCAATAAATATATCCTTGGGTGAGGATTAAAAAACAAAAGGACTCTTCCTCACCAGTGATCTATCACACTTTTCAGAACTAACAGCCATTAATCATTAGGTATGTGTCTTTCCAGATATTTTCTTATTTCTGCACAAACATTTTTAAAACAAAAAAAGTATCATGCTTTATATATTGTTCTGCAATTTGCTTTTTACCCCCAAAAGCCTGCAATTTTGTTTTTTTTTTTCCCCTCTAGGGTTTCTGTGAGGTGAAGCTGAGGAGAGCTCTCTGGGACCAGAGAACATGTGGAACTTTGATCAACATTCCCACCAACAGCATGTACTAGATCTTATTCTACACGTCTGTCTGGCTTTTCCATTTTGCTAAGATGAAAGGTAAAAAAGTGGTACCTCCTTGTTCAATTTGCATGTATTTGATATTTCTGAGGCTGAGAGCCTGTCCAAATGTGTACTGGTTGTTTATTTATATTTCTATTGGGAAAGACCTCTTTGTGTAGACTTTGCCTGATTTTCTTTCTTTCCTTTTTTGTGAGGATGGGTATTATGTATTTATTTTTCTATTTTGACTTCCATCAGGTGTCCATACTGTGGCCCTGGGGAAGGGGAAAGCTGCTTTACTGTCCTAATCCTAGGTGTGAGTCACCAGGAGATGGCAGGGACTTTTGAAGGAGAATGAGCTAGTCTCTATGAATATGAAGAGGGTTTGGTTTCTTCCTATCGAAAATGGGAATATTCCTACGGAAAATGGGAATAAGAAACAAGACCTGAAAGTGTCCTGGTAGGAGGAAGGAGGAAGAAGCCCTGGGCCAGCCAGACCCACTTTGGTACAGACAGATGGAACAAAGGTCAATGGACCCCAGGTATCCTGACACCAGGCTCCATGGAATCATAAAGACGTCCATGGTCTTGCTAACCTTGACTGCCCTGCCCTGCTTGGGAGCTCTGAGGCCACAAAATCAAAACTGTTTGACCACAAGCTGACTCTGAGCAGTGGGAGTCATTGTTAGGAGATTATTACTTTATGGAAGAGGGAATAGAAGCTGCAGGAGCAGAAGCCTCTGAGCTTGGTTCTACTGCTCTAAAGTAAATTTGAACTTGGGACCACCAGAGCCAGTCACTGTCCTTTCCTTGCTCCTGGAGGTCACCCCTCTCCATTCAATACCATCCCACCACTCCCACCATAGCCTTCCCCAGCTCTTTGTCAGGAACAGTCCCTATCTTCCAAGAGTTTCCTGGATACAGGAGACAGCTGATTCACCAGAGTAAGATCTTGGTATGTTTTATCCTCAACCCAAATGCTTAGGAAAAATAGGGTCAATAAACATTAGTGGGAAAAAATGAATGAATCTATTCAACAGATATTTATAAAGCACCTACCACAAGCCTGCAAAAGGCAATGGGAATACAATAATGACAATGCAGACACAGTCCCTGCTCTCCTGGAACTGACACTGGAGAGAGGGAATCCACTCCTCTACTTGTTTCCTGTTGGCTGCCTCTCAGCACCTTTGACAGAGCTTGGCATTGGGTGGTCCAAAAATTTTGGTTGGCTGAAGGAAGGCAGTAAGACTGGGGAATAACAGAGAAACTGAAGAGGCTTCTCTTACAGCTCACTCTGAGCTCTGGATTCTGGCCTCCAGGTCCTGAGCTACACACTAGGCCCTGGGTTCCATGTGCTTGATACTAAATTCTGGGTTCTGAGCTCCAAGCTTGAAGTTGTGGATTTGAGGATCCATACTCAGGGCCCCAGTTCTAGATTCCACATTCTGAGATCTAGATTCTGAGGTCAAGGTTCTGGGCCCTAGACTCAGTTTTTGGATGGAAGTTCTGGATTCTGAACTCCAAACTCTAAATTATGGTCTTGTGGTACAAGCTTTGTGCTCTGTGTTTTGGGTTGTGGTTTCCAAATTCAGGGATGCAGGTTGTAGACCCTCAGCTCTGGATTCCACATTTTGACTCTGGGCTGTAGATTTTAGGCCAGGCAAGTAGGAGAGTTTGTCAGAGGCCAGGTAGAGTTGTTATTGTGCTTCTTGTTTAGAATGTAAGCTCCTCAAGGGCTTTGTTTTATTCACTGGTATAGCCCCACACTTACAACAGTGCCTCATGTGTAGGAGGTATTCAACAGGCATGCGTACAGTGCACACTTGACTGCACGATAATATATACACACAGTGCTATAGTTATAAGCTGGGACACAGGAGATCAGGACCATGTCTGCTCTCACTGTGAATACAGGTGGCAGAAAGGGAGGCCAAAATGCTCTGAGCTGGGGAAGGGCCAGAAAGAAAGTTTCTAGGAGGCTTGAGAGGGCCCAGACATTCAGATGGGCAGGCAAATTGGCCAACCGAACTCCACACCCAGATGGATTCCTGCATGCTTTATGTTTCTCTTCCACAGAGAAAGGATGTGGGTAAGGTAGTGGTGGCATACCAGCAGTAGAGGTATCCTGAGTCAGAGTGCCAGAGATGCTCCTCCATCTCTACCCTGAAGGCTGGGGCTTCTGGTACTTCACAAAAAGCATGTTGGCCTTCATCGGACCAGTGCTTCTCCAGGCCCAAGCAAGTGTCCTGCCAACACTGACAATCTGGGATGGGAGGAATGAAAGGAAAACCTCCCAAACCATTGTACATCAGGGCTATCAAGGAACAGGGAAGTTGGCAATTAGAAATATAAGTCATCAGCAACCCAGGGACCGGACCTGAGGATGATTAGGGTCAAAAAGAGTCATTGCCTTGACCAGTGTGACTCAGTTTGTTGGGCATCATCCCACAGAGCAAAGGGTCATCAGTTCTATCCTGTCAGGGCATGTCCCTGGGTTACAGGTTTGGTCCCCAGAAAGGGTGCATGTGAGAAACAACTCATTGATGTTTCTCTCTTGCATTAATGTTTCTCTTGCTCTCTTTTTCCTCTTTTCTCTTCTCTCTATAAATAAATAATAAATAAATAAATAAATAAATCTTTTTTTTAAAAAGGAGTCATTGATCAGAAATGTATAACTAAAGTGATTTGTAATTAGAGATGGTGGAGTCATGGGAAAATGATGTCATTCAAACAACATGATCAGAGAGGGTAGTGATCATACTTGAAGTATCAAGAGGCAGTGCTCAGAGATCTTCATCAAAATGATTGTTAATTGGCCATCAATCATTAATCAAGAACATGAAGGACCAAGGATGTGGGCAACAGGAGCATTAGGATGAAAACATTTGGTGCTCATGTCCTTGGTGACCAAGGGTAAAGGAACTGTTAGTGATAAGATTCAATGACTGGAGACATCCAAAGATCTTGGTGATGTGTGATCTACTGGGAATCAAAAGCATCAATGACTGGAGAATTTGGTGATCAGAGACACACAGGTGACCAGTGATACCAATGACCAGGGAGATTGGTGATCATGAATCTAAGGGACATTGGTCATCAGGGACTTGGAAGATAAAGATATTCAACAATCACTGATGTCGGACACTAGAGAGCTTGGTGATCAGCATTTACTAGTCAAGGGTATTGGTAACCAGAGTCACTACTGACTACACCGTTAGTTAAAAAATTTGATAGTAAGAAGATTCCATGATCAGGGACATTGTTGGCTACAAATGTTGATGATTGAAGACAAATGAAAAAATACACCATCAAAGAGACATTGGTGATGAGAAATAGTATGATCAGAGATGTTGGAGGCACATATGAGGGATCTTAACTATCACTGATTAGAAAAACACTGATCAAAAAATGACATTGGTGATCAAATTTCTTGATGGCCTAGAACACTAGTGACAGAGTAATCAACATATTCATAATCAGGAACTTCGGTGGTAAGACACACTGGTGATCACAGACATGTTGGATAGAAATGCTGGGGAAACAGGCAGTGGTCATTAGAGATTTGGCAAACAAATACATTGAATAAAAACACTGGTGAACAAGAATGGCCATCATAAACAAATCAACAAACAACAAATGCTGGATAAGATGTGGAGAAAAGACACCCTAGTGCACTGTTGGTGGGAATGCAGACTACTGCAACCACTGTGGAAAACAGTATGGAATTTCCTCAGAAAACTAAAAATGGAATTGCCTTTTGATCCAGCAATTCCACTGCCGGGATTATATCCTAAGAACCCTGAAACACCAATCCAAAAGAACCTATGCACCCCAATGTTCATAGCAGCACAATTGACAATAGCCAAGTGCTGGAAGCAACCTAAGTGCCCATCAGTCAATGAGTGGATCAAAAAACTGTGGTACATTTACACAATGGAATTCTACGCAGCAGAGAGAAAGAAGGAGATCCCACCCTTTGCAACAGTATGGATGGAACTAGAGAGCATTATGCTAAGTGAAATAAGCCAGGTGGTGAGGGACAAATACCACATGATCTCACCTTTAACTGGAACATAATCAACAAAAGAAAACAGCAAACAAAATATAACCAGAGACATTGAAATCAAGAACAATCTAACAATAGCCAGAGGGAAAGGGGGAGGGGACAATGGGGGGAAGAGTTCCCAGGAACTACTATAAAGGACACATGGACAAAACCAGGGTGGAAGCAAGGGAGGGAGGTGGGTTTGGCTGGGGTCAGGTGGGGTGGGTAGTGGTGGGGGGCAAAGTACAGACAACTGTAATTGAACAATAAAATAATTTTTAAAAATACTGGTGAACAGATATGCTGATCAGAGACATTGGTGATAAGAGATATTTATGATCATGCATATTACTGGTGAGCAAGGATAGTCACTGGAGACACTGGTGATTCCATTTTGTGGATGTCAGTGATCAGACACAACATCCACCAGAGGCATTGATAAAGTATTGGTAATTAAGTATTGGTGATCAGTTGTTAGTAATCAAATGTCTACGATCACAAGCTCTGGTGTGATTATCATTGAATCATTGACATTGTCATTGATCAATGAATATTAGTAATGGCAATCTCTGGTGACCAATATCATTGATTAAGAGGACAGTGATCAATGACAACAGTGATCAAAGACATTAGTGATCAGGCTTGTCAATGAATGAGAATATTGGTGACCAGATAGCTCAACAACAAAAGCTGATCGCTACCTGAGAGGAAGTGGACATGGGGTCAGTCATTCTTGGGTTCTGCAAGAGCCCCAGTTGAGACCTCAAAAAAGATCAGTGTGTGGACCAAAGGTCAGAGAAGCCACAGCTTCCCTGGTCCTCTCCAGCATCCACTCAGTCATCAGGACCCCCAGTTAGGTAATAATGTGAAAATTCAGATGGAAGCAATTCAGAAGTGTCAGGATCTCAGGTCCCAGTCAGACAAGGCCCTATCCCCAATTCCAGGAGTCCTTCCCTCCAAAACACTGGTCTGTAGAAGCAGTTCACTTTGACTGCTAATCTCTGCACCTGTGACTCAATTACCCCAGGAGTCCATAAGACAGGACAGAAGTATTCACAAAAAAGTATTTTATTATTAACAGTATTCACTTTAAAGGAATAGAAGGATAGCATACAATTTTTACAGACAATATATAAATGTTGTACATAATTAACAATAACTTAGTTCACTAATCCAAAATAAAACAAGCCAAATAAAACATAAAAACAGAAAATACTGCCAATTTTTCTTATGTGGATGCTAATACAAAATAAGTTACTTCTCATGGTAGTGCCCCCGACAGCAATTGCCAGCCCTTATTGCACTTGGTCAACTACACATCAGCACAATTCTCTTCCTGGGCATGGCCCTCCAGCCACCAAACCCCACCACTACCGCACAAAGAATCTAAGCTCAGACAAGATTATGTACAAATGTACCTTGGGAAGGATCCAGACAGCCACGGCAAAGCAGAGCAGAATCCAGGTCTCCTGGACTCCAGCGGGTCATGGCCTCTCCTTCAATCCTGTCCCTGACTCACACCCCTTTGCCAGCTGCCAGACCAACCCCCAGAAGCAAGGCCCTGCCTCTGGCCCCCAGTTCCCCATTCTAGGGCTGTGGGATCCAAAAATAATTGCAAAGCTACAGCCTTGATTTGTAGGTTTTATTCCTTTCCATAACAAAGGCTTCTGTAGCAAAGTTTGATTGACTGGGCCCCAAAAGAGTTTAAAATTAAAATAACTAACTCATCAGTGAGTTAAGCTTATGCAGTTTTTTAAAAATATTTTTTTTGTCTCATAGTGGGAGGGAAGGGGGTCAAGAGGTTAGCAGAAAAAGGATGTATGTACAGGGGTCCACCTGGCAGAGGAGGCAGGCTGTGGCTCTCGTGTTAAGGGGACACAGGTCATACCAGTTTCAGCTTCAGAGCCAGGGGAGCGTGCTGGGAGACATTTCCCCTCTCAAGAAAACGTTGTTTCCTTCCTGTGACCCAGCCCTGGCCTGGGAATACATGTAGGACCGCCTGTGATTGTCTCTACCCTCCAGGGCCCATCAGCAGGGCACGCACTGGTTCAGCCTCTGGTAGGCTATGACCCCTTTTAGATTGGCTAGGCTCAGTCTGGGGCTCAGCATTTTAGAGGGAAGCCTGAGGAGAAGGTGCAGGCTTCAGTATTTCCCAGATCTGTCCTCAGAGCCCTGGCAAGTTGACAAAAGGCCAAGCAGGGGAGGAAGATGGGGAGAGCTAGGGGCAGCTCAGACCTACCAAGTTCCCCAGTCCTTGTTAGAAAAAAGCAAAATAAATTATTTTTGCCTACTTTTTTCCTTCTAAAACTAGTTTCCTTTGTTTGTCCCCTACCTCTGCCTTTTCTCTTCATAAAGTTGTCCTTTGCTCTCCAAACAATTGTCTTTGATGGGAACCCCAATTGCGTAGCAGCTTGGCCAAGATGACCTCAGCCCCACTGAGAATCTTCATAGTGACTAGTGGCTGCTGAGCAGAGCACCCACAGGTGAGGCAGCAAGGGACTCAGGCTGGGCTGACAAGAGAGGAATCAGTCTTTGGGGAAGGGTAGATAGGTAAGGTTTTGGTCTACCCATCCTGGGAGCATCCATCTTTGAGTTGCAGGCCACCCTCCTCTGCATCTATCTGTCCATTCATGGAGGTCTGTCCCTAGCCCATGGCGGTCACCATGCTGGATGGGTGGGGGTGGCCAAAGGAGAGGCTAGAGGAGGGATGGATGGGAGTTGGAGTGGGCAAGATGTGTCCAGAGTGGCTGAAGGGTGGGAGGTGGCCTACAGGTGCCATATGTCCGGCCAGGGCAGCGGCGCTAAAGGGGGACGCCTTCTCCTGCATACACTTGGACAGCTCCTCAAAGCACTCTGCCCCCTTCTTGTTCTTCTTGGACTTGTTGGACATCTTCCGGTTTCGAGTCTGGATCCCTTCCTTCTTCATGGTCAGTGGCCTATTCACCTGGGGGCAACCACAAAGCCTTCAAGGAGTCTAGTTCCCTTCCCAAAGCAAGACCCTCAGCCCCTGCTTCAGCTTGGGGCAGAGGCAGGTCAGGGCTGGGGGACCCCACCACCAAATGCCCACCGTAGTGCTGCCACTGGCACAGACAGTTTTAGGAAGGGTACTTATCACTGTATGGGGATGACCTGTACCCTGCAGGGCACTGCCCCCCATCACCACAACCAAAACACATTCACCACATTTTTAAACAGAGACACTGGTTGGGCACAGCTGTGAGGAATATACCTCCAGCCAGCCTGCCAGCTCTTATGGGAGCCCTTTCTCATGCCAAGCCAAACTGTAGAGCAGCTGAGGCCTCTTGTCTGGCAGCACAAAGAGCAGAAGTCCCTGGGGAGGGGTGCGGCTAGTAGAGTGGATAGACTTACATTGTGTAGCTTGTAGTAGAGGCCACAGGCATTGCAGACAGGGTCCCCATTGGCATTTCTGCGCCATAAGGTGGTGGTTGTCGTCTGACAATTTGCACAACAGGTGCCTGCCCTCCTGGCAGCTGACTGGAAGGGGATGGGCAGCGTCAGCAGGCTGGGCTTCCATGTCCCACCTCTACCAGCCTCCCAGACCCTTGTCCCACCCCCACCCTGTCCCCACCAATTTAGCCAAGGAGCATAAATCCCTATGGGAAATCCAGGCATCTCCAAGCAGTGGACATTTAGAATTTGAGATCTAGACAAACGCAGAACTTTAGAATAAAGAACTCTCAGAAGCCTGGTCTCACAATCAATAGGGTTGCAAGAGCTGGAAGTAAAAATCAGCCACCTCCTAGATTTGCCAAACAATCTAACTCTATAAATTGGGAAACTGAGGCCCCGAGAAGGGCTTTTTAGTTTAGAAGGCTGGTTTGGTCCCCCTTGAGCTCCTGGGTCTGGAGATGCTTCTGCCTCCTCCCACAAGACTCCCCTCAAAATCCATAATTCTGGGTGTGCCAGTTTCATGCCTGAGGCCAGGGCAGGGGGATCCTGTGGCTGCCCAGAGTGGGAATATAAAATGTTCAGGGAGTCTTGCCCAAGCTGAGCTGCCCAACACTGTAGCTACTACCCATATGTGATTACTTTGATTAAATTTACTATTTCATAAAAGTAGAAATCCTGTTTCTTCAATTGCACTGGCTACATTTCAGGGAGTCAACAGTCATAACATGGGCTGATGTTACCATAATGGACCATGCAGACCTAGAACATTTCAATTATTGTACGTTTATTGGACAATGCTGGTCTATTCAGCCCCTTGTACCCCAAACCTCAGAGTTCTAACTGCCTCCAGCTCCTCAAGAAATGCAGAACAGAGGTGGTCTGGAAATGAGTGTCTGGTTCCTGGAGAAGGGAGTGAACTGCTCATAAGAGAAGGTAAGAGGGTCTTTATTCCAGAAAGTAGATCTCTTCTCCCAGGTCAACCAATGCCAGCTCCACAGTCACAGAATGCGTTTCCCCAGCACTTACCTGAGAACCACCGGCAGCAAGATAGGATGTGGAAGACTGAGGCCAGCAGAGGCTGGAACAGCCCCAGACTGGAGCCTGGCTGCAAAGGGACTGCAGCCTATGGACTGTAGCCTCCCGAGTCGGGGAGTGGTGAGGGTGAGTAAGCAGCCTGAAGCTGGAATTCTGACTCAGGGGCCAACACCACCCGAGTCCTCACCCCGCCCTCACTGCAGGGAAAAAAAAGGGGGCCCCCAAAGCAGCGAGTGATTTAAGCCTCATAAATCACTTCACCCTGAAAAAATATATTTATTATTCTTAGCATTTTACACATTATTTGCAAAGTGGAGGGTATTAGAAATTTCAAAACAGCCCAGCGAGAGGCAGGACTGAGCCGAGGAGAGACTCTAAAAACTAGCGGAGTCCGGAAACAGATACGCAAAGTTTCCTTATCTTCAGGCTGCAGATGTCCGGATAGGAAACTCCGGCAGGAGATCCGAAAGGGCATTTTTTTTTAAATCACTCAAATGAAAATACACAGTATAGGTGTCTCCATGGAAAAATAATAAAAGGCAGGTTTTTTTGGTGGTTGGTGTGTTTTATTTAAATAGGCACGAGGAGATTGTGAGAGAGCTGCCCTAAGCCACAAGGAAAATTACTTCATGGCCCTATTTTTTCTAAAAAAAAAAAAAGTTAAACAGAAGCCAGGGAATGGAAGTTGGGCCCTTGGATACTTAACTTATGGTATCTTTGAGCAGAGTAGGGTGAGGGTCCCTGATGGGCTGCAGAGAAGGAAATCTGGCCTGAAAGAAGGGGGACCCCAACCGACATCCAAGATATTTTAATGATAAAAGATTTTAAGTGGTAAATCATCTGCATTTGAAGAGTTCTGTTGTTATTTCTTAATCAACTGTCAGCTCCAGCCCAGGTAAGCATACCCCAGCTGCCTCCCACGGGCCTTCTTCCTGCACCCACTGCCTACCAGTCTCCGTTTGGGCTTGATAAGCGGCCGGTTCTGCCCGTTCATCTTGTGGTAGAGCCCACAGGCATTGCACAGGTAATGGCCGGTGCCATCTCGCCGCCAGAGAGGAGTGGCTGTGGCCCCACAGTTGACACACTCCCGGCCTTCTGAAAGGGGACAGGGGTAGACACCAGCACTGTTTAACCAACAATGTCATGGAAGAGAGTCGGATGGGCAAGCGGGCTGTGATCATTTTCTGCCAGACTGCTTCAAGGGAGGTGACTTTTAGCCTGGGCCGGAAGAGAGACCTAGGGGATTTCCCCGACATGAGAGGGGTTCACAGAGTAGTTTTAGGCCAAATCTCCCTCTTCAAAATTCTCTTGAAAGAAAGGGAAACAGGGCCAGAGGGAGGAGCTCAGCCAGGGCCCCAAAGTTTCTCCGAAAGAACAACCAGGAGAAGGTATTTACAACAAACTTTGCCAATGGGAGGGCTGTGACAGAAATCGCCCAGCTTGACCGGCCTGGACCGGGGACTACTCCAGCCCCCTTTCTAGTTCTCCTCTTTTGTCTCTTTCCTATCCCCCGCAACCACATCCGCCATCTAGCGGGTCTCTACTCCATGTCTATGCCCCTCAGCCTTTGCCCTTTCTGCTCTCAGTCAAGGGTAACGTTCTTTTTCCCCCACAAATACCCCCTTCAGCTGAGCCCCTACATTTCAGTCGAGGACTCACATCGAAGTTATTCTTTAAAATAAAACAAATAATAACTCCTTTCGTTTTTAGGTTAAGTGATCATTCTTTTTGTTGTTGTTGTTGGCTTTTTGTTTGTTTTGTTTTTGTTAAAAGACCATCTGGAATTCAAACAGAATGTAAAACAAACTTGGGAGAAAGGACTAACTAAAGGCAAGCTAGCTGGTCTGAGCAGAACAGGGGCTCCAAGGTAAGACTAATGTGGCTACAAGTGGAAGCTTCAGCGACCAGGCAGGGTAGCTGCAACATCATGTTACCCAGGAGATTTTCCCACATTTAGTTTAAACTAAATTGTCAATATACCGTATTTTGCTGTGTATAATGCGCTCCCATATATAATGGTCCTGGGTATTTTTGGCCCAAACTTTCAGAAAATAAATAATCTTTCATTTTAATTCAATTATTTATTTATTTATATTTAGATGCTTGGTTTTTGTATTACAAAAGCATTTTAGCATTTTTGAACATATCATGGTGCAAGAAATTTTATGTAAAAAATAACTACAAAACACAAGAACAGAGACAAGGTATTTCAGGTACTACCCATGTATAATGCACATCCTTATTTTTTCCTAAAAAATTTGAGCAAAGAAATGAGCATTATACATGGCAAAATACGGTATATGAGCAAGAAAAGGTGTGTCTTGGACTCAGGAGTAAGTTTATAAAATCTTCCTCTCCCGAGCTTAAAAGAACTGGGAAGGAGGCATCGACAGCAGGACCCCCACACTAGCCACAGTTTCTGCTCTACGATGGCCAGATTCTTGGACAAATCCATCTTGGCCCAAGCTAGCTCCTCTTGCAAAGAAGCAGAGAGGCACCTACAGTTTCATCCCCTCACCCTAGCTTTCAGGGAGGAAAACTGAAAGACACAGATGGGGAGCATGAATGAGTCCTAGAATTCTACTTTGGGGGAATCACCCAAAGAGATTGGGAATCATCGAAATCTCAAGGTTAAGACTGATTTAGTTGGAGAACCAGATTCTTTAAGGGTCTGGAGCCTTTGGAGTGTACCCACAGTAAGCACACATGCTCACAACATATATATACACACTTAAACATGGCCTCTGCTTTTCCCTGAATACTGCATTCTCTCACACAGAATTTTCACTTAAGATTCAGGGAAGGAAACAGGGAATACCCCTTCTGTGGTCTGGTCTGGCAGTGGCCAGTGGTGTAGAGCAAGGTAAGGAGTGGGGAAGGAAAGTGAAATTTGGAGGCCACCAGGAACACTTAAGATGTCTGGGGTCTCAGACATCTCTTGGGGTGTCTTAGAAAGGGACATTACACATCCCCAGATCTGGGAGACGGACACTGACCCCTCTCCCATACCACAGCTTACATCTCCCCAACCCAACTACAACCCTGCAAAGCACAAACCATCCCTACTTCCACTAGGTCCCTAGTACCTGCTTTTACCTGAGCAGGAGCGTGCCTTGCTGCGTTGCTTAGGAGTGAAGCTGGAGGCAGGGCCACCTAGGAAGCCTCCAGGATGGAAAAGTCCGCTGCTGTAGTCATGGGTGGCAGCTGGCACATACGAGGGGTAGGTGGGAATGGGGTGGTGTGTGGCAGACTGGGTGCCCACAGCAGCCAGGCCTGGGCGTAGGGGACTGCTGCTTTCTATCTTCATGCTCTCGGCCAGTGAAACTTGGTACTTGACACCATCCTTGTCCTCTCCGCGGCCTGCACTACCCCCGGCAGAAGAGGACGCTGGGGAGGCAGCACCGGTGGTGCTGGGGTCAGGAGACACTTCCTTGGGTGGTGTGGGTGGGAAGCCAAAAACGTGGGAGCCCGAGTGGGCTGCAGTGGGGGTAAGGGAGGCCACAGGCCCCCCACTGCCTCCCCCGCTCCCACTCCCTGCCCCTGGGTACACGGAGAGGGGGCCTCCAGGGCCTCCAGCAGCTGAGGGGTGCAGTGGTGTCTTGGAGAAGGGGCTCACGGTCCAGGGGTTGTGGTGGTGTGCTGCTGCAGCCGAGAGGGCTGCTTTACCCCCATCCAGCCAGGGCAACCCAGGGCTATGCAACAAGTGGGGACGACACATCTGGCCGCTGGTCAGGCGGGCTGAGGAAAAAAGGAGAGGGTTAGGATACAGAGGGGCTGGGCCAAATCAGGACACGAATACACCCGGACCACAACTCACAAAGACACCAGCAGTAACACTCTCCCCAGAGAAAACCAGAAATTTAACAACCAGCAAAAATCAGGAATTTCAGTCCGGAGCTTAAAGATAAGTGGCAAAGGCAAAACCCCACTGGACAAAGCGTAGAGACAACCCCCACGAGCCAGCTGGAAATGGGTAAAAACCCTGTGGAACACAGACGCTCCCTAAGAGACCACTGCCCCCACCTTTCCCGCCCTGATTTCTTCGCTGCTCCAATTCCTGTGGATCCCATATCCGGGAAGCAGAAAGACGGGCCCTCCTTCCCTTCCGCGCCTGGCGCGAAGCGACAAAGCTCCCAGTCACCCACTGGCCCTGGGCTCACCGTGAGCTGGGCTGTAGGAGACACGCGCCCGCGCGTGGGCCGGATTGGCGTAGTAGGGGTTGCCCTGCGAATCGAGGTGGTTGAAAAAGACGTCCACTTCGTCCGGAGGCAGCAGCTGCGCAGGCTCCATGTAGTTGTGCGCCAGGCCCGGGTGATGCGAGTCGGGGTGCTGCGCATTCAGCACTGCGGGGTGAGCCATCCAGCGCGGCTGCTCCGGCGTCACCTCCATAGCCAGTGGCGGAGGCTCGGGTTCGGGAAGGAGGCAGCAGCGGCCCTGCGAGACAGAAGGGGGCATGAGGGACGCAGCTACAGCCTGACACCCCCAAAGTTCGGTCATGCGGCGGCCCGTGCGCTGCTTACCCCGTGGAGCTCAGCCGCAGACAAGCCCCGGGTTGGGAGGAAAACTTAAAAGCTCAAAACGAAAGGAAGATAGGGGAGAGGTTTCAGCTGTGCACACTCACATGGTGACCGCTGGTCCCAGAGTCACATACCTGTGCACACAGGGGCACACACGAAGATGAGACCCTACACTAATTACCCCCAAAACGCAAGAACAGTCGCACTTTAGTCAGAAACTCACACTGAACCTCCACCTTCCCGGTACACAAACACAGAAACAAACAAAAAGTTAGAGACAGGCTCCTGGGGATCCACTAGGGCACATGATCCTAGCAATATCCACACACCTATACTTGGCGCCAGATACATATACTGACTTTGTCCCCTCCCTGCACCCAACAGGCACATGCTGCCCCAAAGGCTGAGAGCCAGCCGCCCACGCACACTCCAAGGCAGCACAATCCGCACCTCTCACCTAGGCACACCAAATCATTCGCCCCCAGCCGCACCTCGGCCTTGTGCCCCCGCAGAGACATCTCAGAGCTTGGCGCGCCCAACACTCCCAGCCAGCCCTCGAACCCCAAACTTACACACACTGAGCCACGGAAAGACACGGCCTCAGATGAGGGGCAACACCGCGGGAGTCCCGGGAGTGCAGGGCCTAGGGACAGAACGTCAGGCGGCTGGCGTAGCTCACTGGGTAGGATTGGGGGACACAGAGCGCCTCGGCCTCAGGCGCGCCCGGCTCCGGCCCCTCTGCATCCTCCGACCGCCCTGGCGCCAGCTCGAGACTCCAGCACAGACATGAAGCTGGGGCCGCGCACGCCTAAGAAGCCGGCGCCAGCCAATCATCTCCGCACGCTGCCCAGCCTCCGCCCACCATTGGCTGTGCCTTCAACTCCCGGCCTGGCGGACTCGCTGACTGACCCGCCCGCGGGCCCCCTCCTTCCTTAGGTACCCTCCCAGGGCCCTCCCGGAGGCCCCTGCAGCCACCCCCGCCACCCTCACCTCGAAGGCTGACTGTTGCGCCCCTTGTACGGACACTCCCGGATCCCCCTAATCTCTGGGACCTCCTCCAGTAACTAACCCCCAAATGGGGCCCCCTCCATAGAAGCCCTTGCCATGCACGCTCTGGGTGTCCAGGTGTTCCCCTCCCCGGGACTCCAGCCCTTCCACTTTCTCACATCCCACCTCCTTTATCATCGAACGTGGCTAGTTGGAGTCCAACTACCTACCCAGACCGTTTCCTTCCCCAACTCGCCGCAGGGGTGGGGGGAGGAGGAAGGACAGCTCCGGGACATCAGGAGCGGTGAGGGGATGAATTATGGGGTCCCAGTGGGCACCCGGGCCTCAGATACGAAGCCACTTAGAACTGTGCGTGACCCCAGTGGAGGTGGTCCAGCCTAAGGCTCCAGAGAAGGGGAAGGGGTGTCCCCTTCCCGGGCGTGGCCTTCGAAGACCAACAGGCCGAAATGCCTGAGGCGAGGCCTTGGTGACCCGGACTGGCGCCGGCGCCGGCTGCGGCTCGAAGGAGACGCCTCCGGGCAGGAGAAAGCATTTTTCCTCCTGGAGTTCCCTAAGGCAGCCTCTGGGGAGAGGGAGAACTCTGTCCCCTAAGTCATCTAGAACTGCTCCCACACACCTCCAGGCCAGAGATCCAGCTCTTTGGGTCGACTGGGCCCGGTGCACAAATCTCCTCGCTCTCTCCCATTGCACAGACAGAAGAGAACAAGGCTGGGAGGGAGCCTATGGCAGAGGGCGGCGTGGGGGGGTGGTGGTGGGGTCGGGAACAAAGAAATTTGGGGGGACTTAGGTGCAGGGTTAATGGGGAGTAATCAACCTCCTCCAGCCCCTCTCCCCTCACGGGGTCCACGGCTGTCGGGGTAGATGCCCAGAAGGACCCCAGTCAGGTCCCGGGCGCCGGAGGTGGGGGGGGAGGGCGGGTCCGGGCAACCCCCGGGAGGGTGGGGGGAGGGGCGGCGGGATTGACAGTCGGTAATTGGGTAACTGGAGGCTGCTTCTTCGGCCGGGCGGCCCCGCCACCGCGACGCCGGGCCCCTGACGTCACCCGATTCTCCAGGAAATGAACTTTTTAATAATCCGAGAGGGAGGAAAGCCCTCGGTCCCCTCGGCTCTGGGGGCACCTGGCCCGGCCTAGATCCACGCGCGTGCCTCCGTCTTCCTCTCTCAGTCTGGCTCTGGGCAGCGTGAAGGGGTCGCGAGCGGAACCCGGGCTCCTCCTGCCTCTGCGTCTCGCCGTGACGCAGGTAAAGGCGCTGGGCAGGGGCGCAGAGCCTCATCCGTCTGGGAACAGGCGCGTCCCGGCCCTAAGGCACCCGCCTGCCCAGACCGGCCGCTGTGCCTTCCGCTCCGCTCCGCTCCGCTCCGCTCCGTTGTGGCGCGCGCGGGGCCCAGGCTTCTCGGAACTACGCTCCGTGGGAGAGGAGGCCAGCGCCCGCTGGGTAAGGTGCTCACGGGTCGGGAGCAGGAGAGTGAGGCTGCGGGCACTGGTCCTCGCAGCCTCGTCGGGCAGGTGGGTGGCCGCCGCGCCTACTAGTTCGCGTCCCCACAACGAGTGAGGTATGACCCGGACCCGCTGTCTCTCCGTACGTCTCTGTCTCTCCTCCTACTCTTTAGCTTACGATTCTTCATCAACGCGTAAAATGAGATCTCCACAAAGCCTCGAGCCTGTTTTGTGTCCCTGGAGCTTCACGGAGTTTCTCAAAGACAACAAGACCCCTGGGACAACTGCCCGTGTCAGGCAAGACTGCCCCACTCGAGCTCGAATCCCGGGACCCGGCGTGAGAGGCCGCCGGCCCGCCAGCCGGCCGCGGGGCTATTAACGCCGGAGCGGAACAGAAGCTTCCCTCTGGGCGACGATCGAGGCCTCGGTTGGCAGGGAGGTGGCCGCTCAGAGCGCTCGGAAAAGTAGGCAATTCGCTTTTTCCTACCGAAGGCGAGGTTCAAATTATCCTTCGGTTGGGTGGGTGTGCAGTTTTATCATCGGGAGCTCGGCTTCAAGCTCCTCCGGAGCAACCTGAGGCCCCTCCGGGACAGTGTACTGGCCACCACAAGAATGGAGGTGGTAGCCCCGACCGGGCCCCCTGCCGCGCCCCCTGCCCGGCCCCCTGCCGGAGCGGCTCCGGCCAGCCTAGCACAGAAGGGAGCGCAGGCGGGGATTTAATTACTCTGCTAGGCGGCTCAGAAAATAGCCGCGCAGAGGAGCTGAGCAGGGAAGTTAAGCAATGCTTGAGCAGGGGTCCCAGGAGATCCGCACCATCCTCCTTTCCCGCATTCCGGGCCTACGGGGGAGAAAAAAAGGAAAGGGAGCCCCGCCAGGTTTCCTCAGGCCCTGGGGTTGCCATCCTCGAAAGGCAGGCAAGCAGGCCTAGGCCTCCATGTTAATTGGAGCATCTGCGTTGGACGCGGGACTGCTGTGTTCTCCCGCAGGAAAGAACCCGTCTGGGAAAGAAAAGACGGGCGCCAGGCAGCAGGGCGCCCAGTCGACCAATAAAAGCGGGCTGCTCTTGCGTGTATGTCTATGCCAGACAGACAGACGGACACCAGCCAGGAGCCTCGCTCACTAGGCAGCGGAGACCATCCTATCACTTCTGCCCAAACAAACGTCTGGGGAGGGAGAGGAAAGCCCGCACAAGCCGCAAGGGTTGTGGGGCCAACCCCTGCCTAAGGAAGGCAGATATATTTCCGTTCATGGCCTCGGACTTCGGGGTCTCCCTCTTTCTTTTTGTTTGTTCTCAAGATTTGTTGCAAAGGCTGCCACTGCTCTCCCATCGCACTCAGATGTTGTTACGTGGTAGCAAGATTTCACGGAGGACTGGGAAAGCTCAAGAACAAAACTGAATTTTCTGACGGCTTTCCACGTGACCCAAGTTGCCCTAGCAGAGTGTGGATCGGTGCCGCCGGAGACACTCCCATCAGGGAGATGGGGACTCAGGGATCCGAAGCCTGGTTCTACAGGGCCTCACTGGCCCCGGGGGTTGGCTCTCAGCTCCCTAGGTTTTACCAGCCCCGTACAGCCCTTTCCTCTGAGCCCTTTGTTTTAAACTTCGCTTATCACATGCTGCCCCTCTGGGACCGTAAGTTTGCCCTCTTTGTAAACTAATTCTTCTGGCCTTTTCCCATGAGCACCTAATTCGCTGGCAGTGAAAGGAGGTGGGAGACCAAAGAAATCCGTTTGTTTGGGGGCTGCCTTCCACAGGAATATTTAATTTGCAACACCGCGGCCTCCCAGCCCCACGCTGGCAATGTGCCTTGAAGGGTACCAAGAAGTGGGGCCTCTTTAGCCAGAGGGGTTCAGAAGTCCCCTCTAGGGCAAAGCCTCAGATCTGCTAAGGTCACAGCTATCCTTCCAGATGGCGTTCCCCAACAGGGCTCCAACTGCTCCTGTTCTTTGGGCTTCACCTCCAGCCCCTCCAAATATGATGGACGGTTCCCTCTTTTCTGGCCTCCACTCTGGCCCTCCCATCCCACCCGTCTTCTGGGCCCCTTTGAATCAGAAGTACGGGGACTCAACGTCCTAGACGCCTCAGCGCCTGGGGTAGAGACACCTCGGAGATCCTGTATCTCCTTACTAGGTTCTGACCCTATAACCAAGCAGGGCAGCTTTCCACCGAGGTCCTGCTAAGATGGCCACCTCCAGGAACAGCCACAGTTTACTCAGAGCGCCCAGCGGCCCGGCCGCACAACTAGTAAATCCGTTTCGTTAGTCTCAATTTGTTTGCAGTTTGTCAACCCGGGGGGGAAACCGCTCCAGACGCCTGGGCAGCCTCACTGGCCCTAACCTGTTTCTCGAATCCTGCCTACTCATAAACGAATTCCAGTGCGAGGTGTCTGCGTAGACCCAGAGCTCACCTCCAGATGTTCCCGACCCTGGCCTGGAGACGTGGCTTTTTCCAAAACAACGAATTTCCTTCCGTGTTTTCCGGGAAAGGAGCGGCCACCACACCCGGGGGCCCTGAACGCCGGAACTTTCTCCTCGCGGTTGGGCCAACCTGGAGTTCAAGCTTGGCCTCCACGGAAGGATTCTAAGTACGGGTCGTCCAGCCAAACCCAGACCACTGTCTACGCCTCCCGGCGGCAGATCTCCGAGCCCGCGGTGGCCCCACTCTTATTGAAATCCTACTGAAAGGTTTCTGACACCGGCTTGAAGTAGGGGCGGGAGACTTTCAGACCAGGCGCTCTCCCCCACCCGAACCCCAATCACATAGGATAAAGGGCCGCGGAGGGCGGCTTTCGGGGACACACGCAGGAGCAAGCCGGGTTAAGCCGCGCAAAGCCGGCTCACGGGACCTGCGGGCAGGTGCAGACGCGACTCCGCAGCCGGGCTCGGGCACATCCGCCACCGCGGCCCGGAGGTGGGGGGAGGCCTAGACAAAGGCCTCAGCTCCGGGGCCAGGAGAGCGCTTTGCGAGGCTCTTGGAATAACCGGGGCTCGAGGCCTTTGGCTCCGTCTGAGAAATGAGAAGGCGAGAGGCCCGAGGTGGGCCTGCTGTTCCCAGCTTCCCAAATACTCCCTCAGGTTTAGACCCCTATGACCTGGGTAGGTAAGGTGGCTGGTAGGGTGAGCCTGAAGGACCACCATCTCAGGAGCCACAGGCAGACCGTGCAATTAGGGTGCGGGATGGGTCGAACCTGGGGAGCTGGAAGGACCTTGGCCAAGCTGGGAGGGGGACACTCACCGAGCGAGGTGCGGCGGGCGGCGGCCCCGGGCTGAAGGGGTCGAAGCGGAGAGGGGTGCAGAGCCAGATCCGTGGTTATAGGGGCTCACCGGATCAGCACGGCTGGCTGCGTTCAACAGCAGGGCCTGGGCGGCAAGCTGAGCGGCCGCGTAGTACGCGGCGGGCCGCTTTTGTTCGCTTGGTGGCCGGCTTGGGCCGGCCGTGATAAAAGCGTCGGCAGCCTGGAGATAGAGACTTGAGCCGCAAGCCCTGGTGGCGCTGGCCTCTCTACTTCTTGCTCCAGCTGTCTCTCCTTCCCAGAGCCTCAGCGACCGCTGCTTTTTATTTCGACAGCACTTTGAGGGGGCGGGAGCGCTGCAGGGGAGTAGGAGGGTGCCCAGGGTTCTGCTTCCCTTCTCCCTAGTCCAGACACCCACGGCGGACCGAAGGCGGCAGGTACTCAAGACGCACACACCCTAATCACCCAAACTCCGTCCTTGCACGGAAACACATACTTGCACTCCTCCTCTCAGGGATGCACGCTTAGAAAGCCTGGACATCTCGCTTCAGAGACTCTCCTGGGGACCCTTTGGAGCCATGGGCACACACGTACACAGATGGTCTGATCTGCCTTCTCTAACCCACTTACAATAGTGTTCGAACAGACACATTTGTGGACACGGGTTACCGAACACAGCTGTGGCTTCGTGGACAGCCTCGGGAGGTCTGGGTCACACCGACATGCACACTTACACACACTCAAATGTAGCTCAACACTCTTGCACACCACCTCCTTCACTTCCAGGCTTATTTGGCTAAGTATAGTCACATCCCCTCTCCCTTCCCCGCCCATACCTCACCTTTCAATCACCCAACTTCAGAGCAGAAAAGAGCCTTTTAGGAGTAGAGTTGGAGGTGTCTCCTCCAACAAGAGGGTGGAGGTAGGGAGTAGAGGGCTTGTCCTTGGAAGGTTGAGTGAAAGGATTAGGGTTTGTGGGTCTTCACCTTGAAGGCTCCTGAGTTTGTGTGCTAGTCCTTGAACTTCCAAAGTCCCTACCATGAAATTGAACCTCAAATCCCTCCCTGTTCCCATGCCCAGGAGAGTGAAAGTGGCCTCGAGATCTTGGGCCCAAAGAGAAAGTGTTTTGCCTTGAAAGGACTGAGAAGTCTGTGGTCCCAGGAAACTGGTATAGTCAGATGTGCCTAAAGAAGGGTGTCTCTGGCCCCCCACCTCTGTGGTCATCTACTGTCTGAGGGTCTTTCTTTGAAGCTGGTGGTGACTGTGTTGCATGTGTATGTGCTTTAAGAATGCAGGAAAGTATCTGTCCTGAGTGCCCATGTGTCTGAGAATTTGTGATGTGAGCACATGGGAAATCTGCAGAACTGAGTATATTAGTATGCCCACTTCTTTCCATGGTCCTTGAGAGCTTGTGTATTGAGAGTCTGTGTATTGTGAATCCATGAGAGTTTGTGTGGGGTCTCTGAGAGTTTATGTATTGTGTGTGGCTGTTTCAGAGTGTGTCCTCATATATGTACATGGGAGAGTGTTTCTATGGAGCTGGATGTATGTTCCCGGGGCCGTGTATTTGTGAGATCATTGTGTACATGAATCATGTGATAGGAAGTAACTATTTCCACGTGTTTGTCTGTAAATTGGTTTGTGTCCTTGTGTCGGTCCATAGCACTGTGTGTCTAGGTATCCTGAGTCTGTGAGTCAGGAGTGTGTGTGTCTGTCTTTAACAGCATAGCTATGGGTGTGCATCACTGTTTCTTTGAACTGATGGTGGAAGGATGGAGAGTATATCCAAGTTGTCTGTATATCTGTTTATAGCTCCATGTATGAACTGATGTATGTTGGGGTGAACATGTATGTCTATGAATATATCTTTGAATTGTTTCTCTACATAGTGTTACCCTGTGTCTGTGTCCGTGGAGGAGCATGTCCTTGGGTGATTCACAGTATTTGTGTCTTCTTAGATCACCACCCTCCCTACCTTTCCTAACCGGCAGGGCAGACAGCCAGTGGAGCTCCAGGGTTCCATTTGCCAGAGCACTTTCTGTCTATCTGTGGGAGGGGGAGATGAGTTGATAAGGCTTATCTCCTAGCACCAGCACCATACTGAATAATTGCTCTAATGAGGTGGACTTGCTGAGACCACCTTCTCCCAAGACCCCCAACCACAGTGGGGAAGGGCACAGGGGAGCCAGTCCTGGGATACAGGTGCAAGTCCCCCCCCCCCCCTTAATCTAGCAGAGCCTGAGTATCCACAGAGCCTTTTCTAGTTCTGTCTTGTTTCCTCAGAGGGTGATGGGGATTCCAGGTCTTACATCACCCCACACCACCTGCCAGCTCCTTGCTGCCCTGGGCTAGCCAGGGCCCACTGGAGCTTCCCAGCCTCTGATTCTTGATGAGGAACATGGCTTTGAGAGGGCAGGAGTTCTGAGGCCTGGAGGTGGGGGACCCTCAGGGGTGTGGGTGGATTGAGAGACACAGAAGCCTGGTGAAGAGGGACAAGACCAGAAGGCCCAGAACATTTTAAAAACTGACAGTGATAGAAACTGATGGCAATGGTGGGAGGTAGAGAGGTGGGGTGGAGACACTCAGAAACAACAAAAAAGTGGCAAAACAGTTCAGAGAGATAGAAACAAAGGCAGTGAAAATGTTAACCAGAAAAAGACGTGGACAGAGAGGATAGTGGCACAAACAGGAAACAGAGGAGATCAAGACAATAGGGCAATGGGAAGGACCCAGAAAGAAGAAGGGGAAAGTAGGGGCATGGGAGAGAGGGCCTGGGTAGGATGGACAAACTGAAATTGAGAAGGCCAGGGGCTTAGCAGTGCCAATTGCCAACGAGAGCACGGGAGATCAAGTGCCAGGTGTGGGGCATGAGTGCAAAGCGAGCAGGCCGGGTGGGGTTGTGGAGGTGAGGAAGGCAGGAGGTGGGGGGGGGGGGGCGGTGCAGTCCGCGTGGGGCTGCGCCGCTGTCCCCGGTAATTTTTCATCTCCGCCGGCTAATCTTTGTTCCCGGCGAAGATAATGAATAGCCAATCGTTATCTGCCCGGCTGCCGGAGGCTGCCCGAGAATGGGGTTGTACAGGGCTGGGAATTGTTTCCAAAGTGCTGCGGAATAAATGGTGTTCCTTATCTCTGCCTTCCAGATTATCGGAGCCCTTTCAGAGCGCACACAACAAATGCACCCGCCATCGAATGCATCATTTACCACCGCAGATCCTCGCGCTGATGGGCAGGCAGATAGCAGTTCGCAGGGGGCACGCCAGGCGCCCGGTGCCGGCACTGCTTGACTGTCCGCGGCAGTGGGGGGAGGGGCGGGAAGAGGGGGAAGACCCAAGTCTCCCAGTGTGTCCAGTCTGTTTGGTTGGACATATGAGTGTGCCAGTGGATGGGCGCTGAACAAGCAAAGGTGTTGATGTGCACGCGGGTATGTCAAACAAGTGTGCTACAAGAAAGTTCACATGTGCAAGCCCATGCGCACACGCGTGGCGGGCGTGTGTGCTGTGCCTTAGGATGAGTCTGTGTGAGGGTGCACAGAGGAGGGGTATTGCATGTGAGTGTGTGAGCATGCATGTCGCTGAGGGGGGGAGATATCTGTGTTAAGGAGTGGAGGTGCAAGCAGTTTTTGGGTACCTCAAAGAAGCCGTTTAGGAGTGCACACAGGGGGTGATGTCACCTGCCACTCAGGCGAGTGTGCATGTGTATGTTTAGCCATGGTTGTGTTACTCTTTTGAATGTTGTGTGCCTGCAGATGTCCCACCCTACTCTGTTTCAGGGATAAGCATGTGCATCCATACATACCTGTGACTGTGCAAGTGTCAGTGTTCGGCCCAGTGTGTGCCCTGGGGTGTGTGCACAGATCTGCGTGAGAGTGGATGTATCTTTGTGAATCTATCTGCCCAGTGTGCCTGGATGCGTTGCGAGAGAGGCAAGTGGTAAGGGCGACGTTGGAACCTGACCTTGTGCTTGCATGTGTAGGCTCAGGGCTGGGCACAGGAGCTGGGACTCCTCTGGAGCTTGGGAAAGAAAAAGCGGAGGGGAAAGAATAGTGTATATGGATATGATAGAGACCAAAATGGAAGGAGTGGGATGTGCCATTTAACATGAAAGTAACAGAAAACGGGTGTGCGGGTGGGTATGTAAGGGAAGAGGGGTCTTCAGAGGAATTTAGAAACATCCAGGGATTCTAACTAGCCTCAGGGAGCGCGTCCTGCCAGTGGTCCCAGAGCCTCCACACTCTGGATCTGGGGTAAGAGAGAACCGAGCTCCGCGGCCCGAGGTACTCTGGTCGGTGAGTGACACGCGCCGCCGACAAAGGCAGTATTTTTCCAGGCTCCTGCCCCGCCCGCGGTCCTCTTGGCGGCGCAGATAGCGCAACAGCCATTTTTTCTAGCTCCCGGGAGTGTATTATATCGCGGGATTAGCTATTCTTGAGTGAGGTCAAACCCAAAGTCACACAACCCGCAACATGGGCCCCGCCCCTCGATCCGCTGCCTTTCCCCTGCGAAGGTCTGGTCGAGGCTCTGCGACCTCCAGCAGGGCCCTTTTGCAGGCTCAGAGCGCCACCTGGCGGCCACGGGCACAAGGAGCGGTGTCGCCGAGGGCTGGTGGCCCAGGCAGAAGAGGTGGGGCAGGGAGGTCTCTTCATCCCGAAGCAGGAGCTTTGTTTTGTTACCGCTGTGTCGCCAGCGTCTGGCTGGCACGCAGCAGATGCACCATAAGTGTTTGGTGAAAGGATGGATGGATGGATGGATGGATGGGTGGATGGATAGAAAATTACGGATGAGACAAACTGAATGATCACATAGCTTAGGTGACTAGAAATAATTTCTTGGAAGTATCCACAGAATTTAGAATAAAAGCCAAACTCCTTTGGAACCTATATAATCACTGCTCAGACCTGGTTTCCCCCATTCGTGCGCCAGCCACAGTGACCTTTTTGTTCTTTGAATAGGGACTTTGTGTCTGCTGTCCTCTCTACCTGAATGTGTTCAGCCTCTGCTCAGATATCACCCTTCAGAGAGCAAAGTCACTCTTTGCTCTACTTTGTTCAGTTTATACTGTACATTTCTTTTTTTAAGTGTATTTTATTGATTATGCTATTACAGTTGTTCCATTTTTTCTCCCCTTTATCCTTTTCCGTCAGGCACCCCTCCTCCTTCCAGTATTCTACCCCCCCACCCCCAAGTTCATGTCCATGAT